>OX235271.1:102612018-102813507 GCA_944472155.2 Trichobilharzia szidati | reverse complement strand
ATAATATACAATGATCCCCAGGTTATAAGTGAACTACTCAATGAGTGGTTTTGCAATGACGCCAGAGTGCACCCGACCTTAAATTTCCAAATGACCTGCAAAAGTAACCACAAATTAGGCGAAATAGACTTTAATATACAAAATATAGACTCAGCGATTAGGACTTTGAAGTCTAATGGTAGTACTGGAACAGATGACATACCATCTGTCATGTACAAAAATGGTAGCACGGAAATGGTAGTCTTGTTACTTAGAATATTTACTCTCTCATTAGAAACTGGAACTTATCCTGAAGTGTGGAAAACCACATACATGTTACCTAAGCACAAATCAGGGGCCAAAACCAGTGTATGCAACTATAGACCTATCAATATAACACCGGTAATATCCCGAATAATGGAGAAAGTGGTTAAAGACCAAGTGTCAGACAACTTACTAGAACGTGAACTTATCAATCCATCACAACACGGATTTAAAAAAAAAAGATCATGTGTGACCTGTCACATAGACTTTTTCAATGAAGTTACACAAAGTAGGGACAACAGAGAACTAGTAATTGTACTATATTTCGATATAACAAAAGCCTTCGACAGAGTTCCCCATAATCTGCTAGTCAGCAGGTTATGCTCACTGGGGATATGTGATCCTCTCCTGAGCTGGATAAAATCATTTCTCTGTGACCGAAGTCAGACCACGAAAGTTGGCTCGATAATCTCAAGGCCTAAACCAGTAAGTAGTGGTATAATCCAGGGAAGTGTATTAGGCCCACTCTTATTCATAATATATATAAACAGTATCTGTGAATGCTTTAGTGTAGGTAAACCAATACTATATGCAGATGACTTAAAAGTGACTTATAAATGCAAGAACACAGATCTTGGAATAACAGTAAACGCCATACAGCAAGAATTAGAAAAAATGGATAGATGGTGTGACACCTGGCAACTCCAATTTAATGTCGAAAAATGTGGCTGGCTCTGCATAGGTTGCAACAATTTAGAACTTGACCTGACAATTCAAGGCCATGCACTTCAACGACTGGAATCTGTACTGGACCTAGGGCTGAAATATTCACATAACTTATCATTTTCTGAACACATCTCCAAACAAGTGTCAAAGTCACGCAGACTTATCGGCTTTCTACTCAGGAACGTCTACAGAAATGAGTCTAGAATTCTGTTGTACAAGGTTTGTGTGCGTCCTTTATTTGATTACTGTTCATTCATGTATAGTAGCATACGCATAGAGGACAAATTGAAAGTCGAGGGAGTGCAGAGGTACTTCACGTTAAAATTACTCGGAACTGAAAATGGTATGAACTACTCCACTAGATGTGGTACCCTAGGACTAGAAACACTATGGCTAAGACGCCTGAGACTAAACTTGACACTTTACTATAAGCTTCTAAACCACTTAGTTTTTACCTCTACTAATGGCACTCGACTTTCAGATGACAATGGCTACAAACTAAGACACACTAAGGGTACAGTAGCTATCGAACAATGTAAAACAGCCACCAGGCAAAATTTTTACTTGATTAGGTATGCACAGATATGGAATAAACTGCCAATGGAAATGCGTCAAGCAAGTACATTGGCCTCCTTCAAAAAGGTGCTTAATGACAAACCACAAGAGTTTGCAAACGATAGTAGTTCTAGTTCCTATCTGAGAGCCTCCGAAATTATAGGTCCATTTAATGTATAAGCTTAAATACTACACTTGTTGTTTTTTGCCTATATTTGTAATTCTAGATAAAACATTAACGGTTAACATACGTATCCTCAAACAGACAACAAATCTCGTTTGTAAAACTACTACCCAACACAATAAGTGGAATAAAATGGACATAAACCGACAACATGAAAAAGGTATAACTCACCACAACATCACAAGGACAGATGAACGCTCGTTGGGTACCATATATCCCTCACCAACTGCAACCCACCTTTCCTTAGATAATGTGATGAACTTATACCCATAATGTTGCTGAGCAGTTTATATTCTCAACTCCTGTCGGAACAGCTGAAACTCGTAAACCTTCCTAACGCTAGGAAAATACCCACAAGCAGTAGAAATCCATTAATTAATGCGTCCGAAGCTTATGTACTTACTCCCAACAATGACATTGCAGATCAAATGAGATAAACACATCACTGATTTCAAAATAACACATCAATGAACTATAATTCGAGGACTCTGCACACAACAAAGTTATGTATGAATATTTACTTCAAGCTTTATTTTTTTCCCAGGCACTTATAATCCATCCACCAAAGACCTGGTTTTTTTGTTAATGCGAAGACAATACTCCTGTATTTCCTGTTGTGTTGCACTCACTGACAATCTAGCAGATTTTTCCAACTTTTGCACAGAAATGATTGTATATAAGTGAAAAGGCTGTTTTATACTACTGGGATTAACATTTATCAAGTGTATGTATAATCTCCAGCGAACATGTAAAGCATATCTTGCTACTGCCTGTAAATTGTGATTGAATTATATGGTTCTATTTCTGCAACAATTTGATGATGCCTGTAAACTGGCGTCCCTCATATACTTTACTATGAGAATAAATTTATTTATTTATTTATTTATGTTAATTTATAAGATGCCCCATAAATCTGAGCAGAGCCCACGTGGTCGCATCTCAGCAATAGGCTGACCGAATGGTATATGTTTAAAGGTAGAAGCGTGATCTGTCTAGGCGATCATTATTATCTTTTTCAAGATAAAGAATCAAGCCCTAATAAAATCTCGAGCCGTCAAATCGCATATTGCTGTTCCTGCAGAATGGGGTGATTCACCTTAATGTCCACCACCATATCTACTGATCAGCATGCGCCACCCTCCCTCCTTTTATGATGTTAGGCTCTGATTGTTATGGCCACAGCAAATATATTGCTTGGTTCCAGACACGTTCGTATCTCACATTTCATTTCCCTAGCTTTCTTAGTGAGTGCTTCCAATAGATCTCCACGTACAGATTTATAAACATATTATACATGTGTGCATGCGTCCTAATGAACAGATTAGTTTATAAGATGTTAAACCCTTAAAGAGTAAAAACAATAGGTTTTATGAATAGTGGAGCATGATTCAGCAGAACACTATAGTTAGAGTTCAATGTAGGTAGTATGAACTGAAGGTGAGGTCGGTTGGCAGGAGTTATCGTACTAAATCATCATGACAGTCTTTTATATAGTTGACATCTGACATCGCAAAGTAACCTGTCTACACATATTATACAAAGATATTAACACAGAACCAACAGAATTTTAACATTTGGTTGATAATACTGCAGTGTGTATACTGAAGAAGCGTAGTTAGTCTTACAGGGAGCCGTAAAGTAAATCAAACTATATATGATAAGAGTGTAATCAATGTTATAATTCGTATTATCAAAAAATACATTAAGCTCAATAATTAAGTGTTATAAGGGAAACAAGCGTAATAAAGCAATAGAACATTTGCTGCATAAATATTGTAATCATTTCAAGTATTGTAATGACAATCAAATGTCAAGAATTGATCATGCATAATTACTAAGTATTATTATATTAGCATTGGTACCAGTGTGCTTTCCGTAGTTAGATATTGAAATGTCATTGTTTCACCACTCTACCAGCAGTTGTGATCTTTTAGACGGGCTAGGGTGGACATGTTAATATGTGTTTCTAGGCTTCTTTTGAAACAGTCAGGCTTTTCACAGGATCTAATCTCAGAGGGTAGTTGGTTCCAAAGTTTGCAATATTTAATGGTGAAAAAGTTAGCTCTAGTGGTGAGTTTATGGGTGTTAACCTTGAGAACGTAGTCATGGTTGCGTAGTTCATACGATTTAAGATTAGCCCATGTTATGGATGAGTCACTGTTACAGTGCTTTCCTATAACTTTGAATAAGAGAAACAAGTTTCACTTCACTCTCCTTAACCATAGGGGTTCTGAGTCCAGTCGAATACATCTTTCGAGGCATTCTATTTGCTGATCATAGCCTAATATGCGTTTCGTCAGGAATCTTTGGACACTTTCACCTCTTTTCCTGTCTGCTGATTTAAAGCTACTGTATAATTGGGCACAGTATTCAAGTTTGGGGCGAATACATATCTTATATATAGCCAATCTGGCTTCTGGAGTGTGAAAGTTGCGTAGCACAAAGCCGATGAGACGTTTACAATCACATACCACCTTATTTGCATGTTCAGTAAAGGTAAGATCTGAGTATGTTACACCGAGATCTTTAACGGTGTTCGTGTTTGAGACAAGGTCACCGTACATGTAAAGACACATGTTAGGTTTCCAACGTCCGAAGTATGTTATCCCAGACTTAGCTGGATTGAACGTTAACTGCCACTTTTCGCTCCGGTTACTGGACCATTTAGGTCATGTTGGATTTTACTAGCAATATTTATATCATTAAAGTCGAAATCATACACAACTTTGAGGTCATCTGCAGAGAGGTACGGCTTGCCATACTTGATCACAGAGACAATATCATTTATGAATACAATGAATAGGGTAGGAGCAAGAGCGCTACCTTGTATCACGCCGCTGGTTATTGGTTTGGATGTAGATAAGTGATGGTTGATTTGAACCAACTGTTCTCTTCCTGCTAGAAAGGAAGTTATCCACTCGAGTAGCCTTCCACTTATTCCATAATATAGGAGTTTCAATATGAGTCTCTCATGTGGGACCTTATCAAAAGCTTTCCTAACATCTAGAAATAGTGTTGCTGCCGAACGACCTTTGTCTACACATTCAGTTATGTGGTCGAAATAATCTAACTGGCAAGTGATGCACGACCTTCTAGTTAAGAAACCGTATTGGAAAGGGGATGTTAGGTCATTCGAAAGCAAAAACTGAAGAACTTGCTTCTTTACAATCTTTTCCATCACACGTGAAACCATGGAGGTGATGCTGATGGGGCGGTAGTTATCTATGTCCGCTGTAGGTCCGGTTTTGTGAACGGGTACAACGTAAGATTTCTTCCAGCTAATTGGATATGTTCCACCCCTTAGCGAATTTGAAAATATCTTGAGGAGAAGTAGGTTCATGTCATTTCCACCATTTTTTAAGAGGACGGAAGACATTGCATCTGGGCCGGGGGTATTAGTAAGCTTAAGAGTTGCGATAGCTTTATCGATTTCTTGGGCGTTGAAGACTACATCGCTTAAACACTTTTCTGTTTTACGAGGGAAATCAATATCCTGGTCATTTTCTAGAGTGTATAGTTTGGCAAAGTGCGTGCTAAACACCCCACATATATCCTCAGCATTTTCGTGAGTGATGCCACCTACGTGTATTATTTTTGGATATGTTGATTTGGAGTTTGTTAACCTACTTTTGAAGAGTTTGGCTATTTCTCCAGTGTTATGTAGCGACTGAATGGCCCGCGTTTCTTTATTCCTAAGACTTGGAGTTTTCAAATCATAGATTTCAATGAGGATTGTTTTGATTGCGATTAACGATGATAAGTCGTCATGTCTGTAGTAACTTAACGAATGCTTCGTCAAACTTCTTCTTAATGATAATGGAATAAAATCATCTTGAGGGATTTTGAATTTAATCAATTTCACAGGCCCTATGACATCATTAACAGACTGTATATTGTCATAGAAATTTTTAAGAACTTACTCTAAGGAGTCATTATTAAACTAGGAATCCCAATTAGAGTATCTAATCAAGTCCTGACACAGGTCCCAATCAACATGTGTTTATAGTCTTAAAGGGGTCCGACTAACTTCGTTTCTGTGTGTAGTTTCTGGAGAAATGTTAAACGAATATGCTACTGTTTTATGATCGCTACCAGGGAATTCATGTCCCACATGTATGGTAGATGGTGCTACGTTTATCGTAAATATAAGATCGGACCTTGTGAGTACATTTATATGTTGCGACCACCCTCCTGTAATGATGGAATTAAGAAGATTATCATACCTCGAGGGTCCCCGAAGTGTACTCCATGATATATCAGGCAAATTGAAGTCACCTCCAATTATATTATAACTGAAGGGAAGATTGGATGCAACATTAAATAAGTTCCTGAGTACGTTATCGTATTCGCGGTTTGATGATGGCGGTCGGTATACACAACCTATAAGGATAGGTTCACTTCTGAGAACTGCTGCCACTTTTTGATCCGATCACTAAGACTGCTTAATCCCGTTGGGTTTTACTTCCGGTACCCATGTCTGTATAACTAGTGCTGGATTTTGACCAATTGTTCTTCTCTCGCCAGAAAAAACTTGTCAATTAAGAAAGTTTCCGCTTGTTTCATAGGATTGGAGTTTTGTCAGGAGTCTGATATATGGTACTTTGTCGAAAGTTTTTCTAACACCGAGAAATAGTGTGGCCGCTGAATTCATAGTTTGCGCACGTAAGGTAGAAATATATGGTTTCAGTTTCTTCCTTAAAAAATATGGGGCTATCGCACGTGCGTCGCATAATTTTTTGACTAATTTGTGTTCCCTTCACCACTGGGTAATGCTGCAGATTGTCCTAGCTGGGCTTAAATTCATTTCGGGAGTGGAAACCGGATGACCAGCATCTGACCTTGCACTGTGTCAGTGACTCCAAAAAATAATCAAACGGACCGATAGCTACTAAAAGGCTTCATGCCCGTTTGACTCCAAATGGACACTAATGTCCCTCATGTGACAGTTCTAGACTATCACTCTGAAGGATACTACCTTTTTCAGCCAGTATCGTGACAAATGTCACTGAGAAAATAAGTGCATGTTGATACCGTTCTTAAGAAGCTGCTTATCATGATCTTTTGTTCCCGTTCGTCCGTTCAGGAAATTCCCTGAATACCAAATTTAACACAGCTCCTTGCGAACTGCTAAGTGTGCATGTTTCTCTTGTGAGTTTTCTACATTTCACCTGTAGTCTCAGTTGCACGATGTTCAGCGACCACAAACTACAGAACCAAGCCTTTTGAACAACTAGGGGCAAATATTCTTAGTATGCATAACGTTGCAAGGGATAAGAAAGAGACGTGAATCCGGTCGATTTTCAGCTATTTCGCCTTCAACAGACTTACTAATATGTATTGGTGGAGATCAAACAAAAAATGTTCGCAAATAACTGGAATTTTTAGGGAACAACAGGGCTGTCGCTGCAATGTGCATTAGTTATTTCACTCCGTGTCTTCTACATACCATCGTAAACTGAATATATCCTTGAAACGTCATGTGATTTATATCCCTTTCACTCATTAAAAAATCCATGGTAACCATTGTAAGCAGATATGTAGGGCACTGCCTAGAGCTAGTTCATTAACATAACAAATATTCGAATAAAAATCGGAGTCAATGAGAGTACAATGCAACAATATATTATCAAAATGCAGTAATGAGTGATATGAACTAATAGGTTACTCGGATATGTTGTTAAAGTCCACTGCTACAAATTACATATATAATCCACGGACGCGTTGACTGTTGGAATCGAGCCTACTGGTAGAAGCTGTGTTCCGGTTGTAGAGTTGTCTTTGGATAAGGATAATAGGTTCCTGCAATAAATCCAAAGTATACAACACGGTTTGAGCGGAGTGAGTAGACAGAAATGACCAGAGAGAAGGCGAAGCTACCAACAGTATATTGTATTTCAAATTGAACTCGGAAGTTATATATATTTAAACATAAATCGTTTTAAACAAGAGTCGTGTACAATGTTTCTAATTTCAACATCTAACCAAAAAGTGTACAATCATATGGTTACGTACTCCACACGGCTTTCCCCCTAGACGTCCGGAGAGACCACCGGAGACTCACTGTTAGTGAAGTTAATAATAACAATAATGACCATTTTTAGGATAAAAATAATGGTAAATAATAACATCCATGTGAGCAAAATAAAAGGTATCTGAACCGTGTAAAGTTTGAACGCGTTTACAGATAGTTCAACAACAAAAACTGAAATAGAATTTCATGTCAATTAATTGAGGTCAGTTTCTCGTTGCACAAATCATAAAACAGAGATTTTTAATGTATAAACAAAGATATCTATGTACACAGTCATTAAAGGGAGGAAACAAGAAATGAATTGAAAATGATTCGTTTCTGAAAAACGTGATGCCTGTTTTGTAGCTGAGGTACATATAAATAAGTAAATAATAGTGATAATTAGCTTTTATAGTAACGGTGACATCAAGGTGTACGAAGAGATAGTAATATTCATAATAATAATGTCTAAACATTAAAAAATGTAATTAATTGTTTTTATCAGTCCACAAAATGAACGTAGCGAGCCGGTTTACTGGTTTGTCGACCACTACGTGTTTGATATGGAGGGTGCAGAATACTTGGTGCCGTTGGAGTGGAATCAAATGTCTGATTACTTGGTTGTGCAGTTGTCGATATAGCTTCAAAATCGCTGTATGTGTGGGCTGGTTTGATTTGATCAATAGAAATAGTCTCCCGTTTTCCATTCTTGTTCACTGTAAAGTGTTTGTCTGAACGTTTAATAACTTGGAAGGGACCTTCATATGGGGGTTGCAATCCTTTTCTGATGGCGTCGACTCGAACAAAGACGAATTTGCAAGTTTCCAGATGTTTGTTGATCTGATCTCATCGGGGAGATTGTCGAAGTGCTGTTGGTTGTAGTTGAAGCATTTGTCTAGTTAGTCGGTTAGTGAGGCCAGCAATGTTCACGTCCGTCGAATCGGCTGAGGAAACTAGCTGTCCAGGCAAGGTTAGGTTGGTGCCGTAAACGAGTTGAGCCGATGTACATCCTAAATCTTCTTTGATAGTAAAATCAGAGGTAAGTATTCACTCCACTTAGATGTATCATTCTGTGCCATCAGGGAACTTTTCAGTTGTCTGTGGAATCTTTCCACAAGACCATTCGCCGCCGGATGGTAGGCTGTTGTGGATATATGTTTCACTCCCAGGAGTCTCGTCAGTTCACGAAACAGCGTCGATTGGAATTGAGCACCTCGATCGGATGTAATAGTAGTTGGTACACCGTAATTTGACACCCAGCGGTCGAGGAAAACCAGAGCAACATTTTCGGCAGATATATCGTTCAGGGGACATGCAATAGCCCAACGAGTAAATCTTCAATGGCTGTCAGGATATGCGTATATCCTCTTGACGTTGGCAATGGTCCTACGATATCTATATGAACGTGCTGAAATCTCCTGTCCGGTAAATCAAACGTTTTCGGCGTTGTGACAGTGTGGCGGTGTACTTTGGAGCGTTGGCATTGGAGACATTCTCGCGCCCATCTCCGAATGTCAGAGTTCATTTTAGGCCGCACGAAACGTTCGCTGATGAGTCTGACGGTGGCACGTACTCCAGGGTGAGAGAGCGAATGTAAGAGGTCGAGTAACGCTCTTCGGCATCTGAGAGGAACGAACGGCTAATTAGTGCCGGTAGATACATCACAAACTATAACTGCATCTGATAAGGAATAGGTACGTCCCTGAGCTGTAAGAAAGAGTTTTCGCGACAATTTCGAGGTTCTGCGTCGTCTTTTTATAACTGAGCCATACGGTCAAGACTGACGTCTACTGAAGTTTCAAGCTGGTGTATATCACCTCTTGAAAGAGAATCAGCTACCACTTTTGCGTCCCCTTTGATGTACTGTGTGTCAGTTGAAAATTGGGAGATATAGTCTAACTGTCTGACTTCTCTTGGGGAGTGTTTACCCAGCCATGTAGTGAAAGCATAGCACAGTGGTTTGTGAAATAGTGTAAAAATAGTGAAATGCCGACCCTGTAGTAAGTAACTGAAATGCTTGACTGCTAGGTATATAGCCAACAATTCTCTCCCAAAAGTACTGTAACGTGTCTGAGCCGGTTCTAACTTCTTCGAAAAGAAAGCAAGTGGGGTGACTTCACCATTAATCTTCTGCTGTAACACCGCGCCCACAGCTACTTGGGAGGCATCTGTGCACAGGATAAGGGATGCTTCAGGGTTGATGTGAGACAACACAGCGACTTTAGATAAGGCATCTTTAGCGTTGCAGAAAGATTCGTGTGCTTGGGCTGACCATTGAAATCTTTTAGGATCACTCTTAAGGAGATCGGTTAAAGGTTGGATGATAGAGGTACACGAAGGAATAAAACGTCGATAGAAATTAAACATCCCCAAAAATTGTCGGACTTTCTTCAAAGAGTCTAGTTGGGGGAAGTTTTTGATTGTATCTATCTTTTCCTCAGTAGGCCTGATTCCCTTGGCAGTTATATAGTGTCCCAGGTATTGAATAGAAGAGACACCGAAAATGCATTTCTTAGGATTTATAGCGACACCATACTGTTCGAAACGCTGAAACAAAGTGCTAAGATGATTCTTATGTTCCTCTTCTGACTTGCTAGCAATCAGTACGTCATCGATATAAACGAACACAAAGTCAAGGCCCTGCGTGACTTGGTCCATGAAGCGCTGAAAAGTTTGTGCAGCGTTTTTCAGCCCGGAAGGCATTTGTAAGAATTCAAACAAGCCAAAAGGTGTTATAATGGCTGTCTTCTCGATGTCCTCAGGAGCGACTGGTATCTGGTGATAAGCTCTGACTAAATCCACTTTGGAGAAAATAGTTTTACCTTGCAGTGTTAGAGAGAAATCGTGCAAGTGGGGAATGGGATAACGGTCTGGGACAGTGGCGTTATTCAAACGTCGGTAATCCCCACACGGTCGCCAGTCATGCTCAGCTTTTGGTACCATATGTAATGGTGAGGACCAGGGACTGTTGGATGGCCGAATGATGCCCAATTGCATCATGTGTTCGAATTCAGCTTTGGCTGCTGCTAACTTGTCGGGTGGTAGTCGACGAGGACGTGCTCTGACGGGTTGACCAGTTGTGACAATTTTATGCGTGACAGAATGAGGTACATCTTTGATATTATAAGATGGCTTAAAATTTTTGGGAAACGTTGCAGTAATGCAGAAAACATGCAATCATCTGGTTTTTCAATGCATATGTTATAAACAGAGTAGTTTGAGATGATTCCTTGGACTTGAAGTTGGGTGCAGTTATCAATCAGCTTTTTCTTGTTGACATCAACCAGCAGATTGAAATTGCTTAAAATATCACGACCCAGTATGGCATGACTAACGTCAGCTACTATGAATATCCATGTAAATCGACGACGTAAACCAATATCCAAAACAAGTGATTGTTCACCGTAAGTCCGTGTGCTAGTTTGGTTAGCTGCTCGAAGTGAAAGTTTTGCAGCTGTGCTAGAAGACCGCCTGGAGATTGAAGGAGGTAATACACTAACTTCAGCTCTTGTGTCTGCCAGGAATAATATGCCTGTGGTTTTGTCCTTCTTGTAGAAAAGGCGGCTTGAATGGTTGCCAGTAACAGCCGTCGCCACCACTGTCTGGCTTGGGAGTTTCCCTGAGCCGAGTCGCTACTGTCGAAAGCACATGGTTTTAAGCACCGAATAGCTCGATTTTCAGACTTTCTATGATACCAGCAAATATTTTGAGCACTAGACGTTGAGGTCCGCTGGGTTGAAAAAGACCGTCGACGTTGCTCTAACCTGGACGGTGATCTACTACCTCGTGCACGTAAGCTTGAAATTTCTGTTTCTGGCTTTTCCATCTTATTCATCAATGTCGAAATCGCTGACAATATAGTTGTATCGGTAGCAGAAGTCCCTTGAACTGGGAACCCCTGACTTGTCGATACGTTGTATATGCTGGTTTCAGGCATTACATCTAGTATTTTGTCTGCCAGCTCACTAAGTGCGTCTAGGTCGACCGATTTCGAGGAGATGCTCAAAACCTGTTGGATGTGTCGTGGCAGCCGTTGCAACCACATCTGCCGTAAAACCACTTCGTCAACTTTGTGTGGATTAAGCAGTTGACGCATATGCCTGAGGAGCTGAGACGGAGTCCGTGTGCCTAACTCACATGCAGTAAGTAACTGTTGGATCCGTTTCTCATCTGAAACACTTCTTCTTTGAATCAAAACTGCCTTGAGCCTATCACACTGGTAGTCTGCAGGGGCGCTGTCAATTAAATCACTAATGTCCGCTAGAACCTCTGTGGGCAGTGCTGCTAAAACACATCCATACTTCGCGATCTGTGACTTGATTCCGCGGGTAGCATATAGGGGCTCGATGATGGCGAACCAAATCCACGGCTCAATGAAACCGAATGGCAGTAGACGCAGATCGACTATTGCGTTGATTGATGAGTCTTGTGCCTCATTAGTCCCAGTTGCAGCAGTTGAACGTGTAGGTGAGGGCTTGGTGATTATGCGAATATACAGGTGCACAGATATAAATACATAGAATGTGCAGACAAAAATAAAAATGATAACAATGTAAATATAGAGTTTTTATAAAGCTAAGATGTTCAGACGGGCTCACCAATTAGTTTGTAAAGGACTGTCCAGAGCTAGTTCATTAACATAACAAATATTCGAATAAAAATCCGAGTCATCTCCTACCGGATGTCAGAGAGGAGACGGCTTGCAAAAAGGGAGCTGGTCAGAGGCCCAATTATCTCAAAATTTGTGGGCCAAGATTAGATTGCCGACGGAACAACCGGAACAAATACGACAAACACAGGACGGACGAAGCAGATCACCTAGTAGGTCACGTTCCCGGTGGAAGAGTAGACCCAGCCGTAGTAGATCAACGGGAAAATTCTGTCAGTATCACCGGACGGCTGGCGCACAGTCAACGAAATGCAAACTACCGTGCAACTGGCTTCAACCACCTCATAAGTAACGAGGAAATAATTAAACTTTTCTCAGGTAGCGACTGCTGAGAAGGGATGCCTGGACAGTCGCCCACCCTACATCAAGTATAAAAACCCTAGCACAGACTTCTTGGTTGACACGGGAGCTGTATTCAGTATCACACGAAAACCGAAGGCTGAGCTTGGACAACAAAAGTCCCCCGTTGTTCTACAGGCCATTAATGAAACCCGGATTGTGACGTTCGGGTGGAAACCACTGGCCCACTATTTCGAGGGTGAGAGTCAGCCTCCATGGGTGTTCTCTGTTGCCGATTTATACTTAGAAATCATAGGCATTGACTCCCCAGAAAGATATGACCCACTGATGGATACTCAGAGGAGGCGTTTAACAGTGAAAAACCTGCTGGAATGTGAATAGCAAAGCGAGTGGGCACTATTTATCGAATCTAGTCAAATCTCCACCAGTATCAACCGATGGGTTCCGGAAAATACTAGCGGTATTCCCAAATCTGACGGCGACCAACCTCGAACATCTAAGACCAGCCTGAAAATTACTCATACTATGAAGACACGTAGTCTTCCAGTGTCCGCTAAGCCAAGAAGTTTGTGCGTCGGTGGCACAATGGTTAGGACTGTCGCCGACCATGCACATGGTTCGGAGTTCGATCCCCTGCCGACGCACACCCGATATCTACGGTCGGCCTGCAAAATTTGGGCTACCGATATCCATGCTGAAAATTCCATACTTGTACTGAAAATACGGTGTGGCATCAGGCTGTAATCGAAAATAAAAATAAAAAAATAAAATAGAACTGGCGAAAGCCGAATTTGATTGAATGCTTCAGTCGGGGATTATTCGGCCCCCAAGTAGTCAATAGGCTTCGCCGTTACACATGTTGCTTAAGAAAAATCAGACTGATTGGTGTCCTTGTGTTGATTACAGAGCCCTGAATAGGCAAACCTTCCAAGACAAATACCCAGTGCCGAACATTCAAGACTTCAGCAATAGTCATCGAAGTGCCACAATATTCACTAAAATTGACTTAGTTCACGCCCGTCATAGTATTCCGGTGTCTGTGGAGGACATACCTAAGACAGCAATTACAACCAAATTTGGATCATACGAGTTTGTGCGGATGCCGCTTATTCTCCGTAATGCCACACAAACTTTCCGGAGATTCGTGAATGACTTGCTTAGGGAATTTCCGTTAGACAAAGCATACGCATACGAACCACTCTTCACTTGTCAGGAACATCATATTTGGGTAGTGCTAAGTAAGCTGGGAGACAAGGCCATGACGATCAAAGTAAGTGGGATTTTGTAACGGAAGCGACAGAATTCTCAGGGCATGTCTTTGACAGTACCAGTTTCGCACTATTGTCTAAAGAGGTGGTTACCATCAATGAGTATAGTCTACCCACACCCCTTACACAAATCCTGAGTTGGTCGACTTCTACAGACGCTTCATACCTAATTGTGTGGAACATATGCGGGCTGTCACTGACTCGCCATGGGGAATCCAAAACAACTTCATCTATCAAAACGGACAGCTGACGCAATCGTACAAGTGAAGGATGCACTGGCAGAGACTAAAAAATTAAAGTATCCTGATGCAGGGGCTTACCTTATGCTAATGGTGGATGCGTCTGATGAAGCTATGTGAACAGCCTTAAATCAGCTTGTCGATAATAGCTGGGATCAGTAACATTCTCTTCTAAGAGTTTTGACACATCGGGAACGTGGTATTCTACCTTTGGCAGAGAGTTGCTAGCGATTTAACCAGGCGCTAAACAATTTTGCCACCTGGTAGAATACAGGCTATTTATGATCTATACAGATTATAATCTTCTCTCTTGCCTCCTCACTGCAAACCCCTAACACATGCCACGCAAGATTAGTCATCCTTATTTTATATCACAGTTTACCAGCCATACTAAGTATTTGAAGGGTTCAGAGAATGCGATACAACAAATCACTATAGACTTTTGAGCACTGACGGGGAATTAAAGCATCCACTCAATGCAAACAATTCTAGCCTCAAATGTAGGCAATCATCTTCTACTGTTGATGGCAAGTTAATATACTCTGACACTAATGAAGGTTCTTTCAGACCTTTTGTGCCCAAAATTATGGGGAAGTCTATATTCGACAATTTACACTCTCTATCGCACCGTGGAGTAAAAGCTTAGGAAAAATAATCTCTGCAAGATACATTTGGCCCATCCTAAAACGAAACAAAGCGAAGTGGTCAAGAGTGTATGAAGCGCTAGAGGGCGAAAGTTAATTGGCACACCATGTCCCCTCTTAAAACATTTTCTCAATCCAAGGCTTGCTTCTCTTATGTTCAACAGGTACTCTTTGCCCGTGTGGTGAGAGCTGGCTGCTAGCCAAAGTTGGTAGACAGTAATTGACGTCAGTGTTTATGTCCCCAATATTGGTCGTGAGAAAATGAGAACAAAGGCTTTGCGTAGGTGGATGCAGTTAGCATATGGATGATCTGACACAGCCACAAAGAGATGCAAGGTTAACTTTCTGTGAGAAACAACCAATCAAAAGACTGTATTTTCTACTAACAATAATCTACAATAATGTACACTGAAATCTATAAATATGTGTTAATTTTCCTTAATAAATGATCTGTTGCCTGGCCCTTGTCTTCTATTGTTACACCCGCGCCATCTTAGTTTGTGCCCTTGCGTTTTGAGCCAGATGTGTTTCGAACTTCATCCTTGATTGGCGGATTCCTGCAATAGGTTTATTCCTAGCAGTGTTATATAATTTCCTGGTCTCAGGAGTCTCAAGTGTGGCAAACAGGTTCCAACATTTGTGTTTGCGTCTGAGTAACTTATTAATCTTTCGGTTTATCCAAGGAGGGCAGTGTTTCCGAACCTTTGGGACAGACCAATGGATGAAAGGTTCAGTTACTTGGGCGTAAAGTTGTTTAACGTGGTTACACGCGGCTTCTACTTGGGACTCTGGGTTGAGGTACCAGTTTACTGTGTTGGCTGCTGAAACGGCCGCACTTAAATCAGCCTTCCAAAAGTTTGGTAGAGCTGGGGTTTTGGCCCATGATACCGCTGCTGTGAACTTGGAAGAGAGCACGGCATGGTCACTTCTTCCTAAGGGAGGAATATGACATATGAGGTCCAGATCCTCACGATGGGAGAATACTAGGTTCGGGGTTGAAGAGGAGTGCTGTGAGTCATAGCGTGTCGGCTTAATGACATGCTGGACTAGGGCTAGCGAAATGCTAGATTCCAGAATTTCATAATCAAAGAATTTTTCTGAAAATGGCCTAGCTTCTTCATTAGGAAGTCGTCTGCACTGCAGTCAGGACTGCGGTATATAGCAATGAGGTCAGTATCTTGGCCTATACTTTTTAAGTCTTCAGCATAGAAGTTCTCACGATTCACTTTCGTGAGCGAGTGCTTCGATGCTACGCACTGTTAAGCATTTCTTAAGCCGCCACCTCCTTTGCGGCTTTGTTGGACCGCCTTATGCACTTCGAAGTTTGGCTGGTTAACTTCGTTATCAGTGACGTAAAGTGTGAGCCATGTCTCTGTGATAGTAATTACATCCGCGTTTCTGGAGTCTATCATATTACCCAGCTCAGTCCGTTTTTTAAACAGGCTGCGGGAGTTTGTGTAGTTTGGTGCTTCCGCGGCCAACCCACAGAGGTTTCGGGATCATCAAACTGCGAACTTTGACATCCTGGAAACCCTTAATCTTAATGTTCTTTTCGACGACGTTCGCTTGAGTCTAGGGCCGCAGACTGTCTTTTGATACGGTGTGCTAGACATTGGTCGGCACGGACGTATATGCCTGATCCTTTAAGAATTTAAGAGTTGCTTAGAATGGCATCCCTCCCTTCTTTGGAGTTTAGTACGACTTTGAGGAGGTGTACAGGCTGATTTACTGTTAGGTGAGGCTTTTGGCCGATTCTATATGCACTGTGTATTATTATGCTTGATAATATCTTTGGCAATAGCTTATCTAAGACAGAGAGCTTGTTTTGCTCTAAACAGGAAAAATGACAACGAAAAGTCATGAATGACAAAAACATGGAGCAATACTCAGTCTCACTAACTCTAAAACGTCTACGCTGTTTCCCAACATTTAACAAACAAAATTGCTGTGTACTAATACGCAATTCCCACGACTCGTAGACAGTGATAACAAAATAAAGTGACTGAATATGCTCCTGAAATGCTGTCATGTCCAGCAGTGAATCGTTTGTGGCTGAGTATAAGGGAATTGGAGGCAAGAGGTTAAGCTGCTCTAATTCTGAAATATAAATACTCTGTTATCATCAAGTAATCATCTTTTTGAATACTTTTAATAAAAATTGACAGTTCAATGGAAACACAGTATCTGTTCTGATTTCGGGCAATGAAAGATGAGGTTGTTTGGAGCGCATGAAAACTAGGATTATGTAGTAGATCAAAACCAAGATATACATCGAGGTTCTGAATATTTGAATTATTAAAATGCAAGAAAAAATCTTCAATCATGTCAGAATGCGCAACAACCATAATTTGGTAACCGGTCACTGCCGCGTACAATGTCGTATGTAACATGTTTTAACGAACCAAGTGAGAATGGGTGCTTCATCGATTGAAGTTGTACGGCCTAACTGTCAGCTGTTGTACGTTAGAGTGTTAAAGCAAATGAAACTTGTCTGATAACCGAGTCCATATGTTTGCACAAGGTTTTGCCGTTTTTCGGTTCGTCTGTTTCTGATTGTCCCAACATTTATTGGACAAAGAAGAATGGGAGAAACACCTGAGAAGTCGGAAAAGGAAGTAAAGGGGCTTTCACAATGCTCAAGACGGAGACAAGGTAGTATATTTTCAGTTGTTTCGTGAATAATTTGTACTATAGAAATTATTCATCTAAAGATATTAGTGCCGTCTATAGCGGTTGGTGCAATTATTGGAAAAGGAGGAGAGTCAATTGCGAAGATTCAAAAAGAAACAGGTGCAAGGATAAAACTGTCCAAAGTAAATGATCTGTACCCTGGTGAGTTGCTCCAGCCTTTTGCTGAAAAGTGAACCGTTTATTTGCTTTCTGAAGTCAAACGACACTTAAGGCAGTTAAGAATACCATATATAAACTCCTTAATTGTAAACATGTCTAAACCTTTTTAGGAAACATTTTACAGTTAAACTAGGTAAGGTCCTTCTGTCTGGATTACTTGTAATTTCCAGCTTATCTCTCCAACTTCATTATATCCAGTGGAGCTTGGTGAGATTTTAGTGGTTGAATACGGTCTGTGTGACCAATAATGCATAAATTTGGATTGCACTATGCAGCTGTTTGTTCACATGCTACATATAGTTGCACTTAGTTTTTACAACAAGTTAACTCTCTCTAACAACTTATGACATGGTAGTTACGTTGCTTGCAGATGCCGACATGTCTTCATACACCTTAATGTAATGATTTTCGGCTATTCCTGTCAATTGTTTCCCCCTAATCGTCTACTTTAATATTGATGGGGACCAACGGTCAAAAATAGCTTGTCACTATTCACTTGTTTATATTCTGGCTTTAGATTATGTGCTATTATTCTCACTTTAGTGTGCAGACTTGCAATGTATTTATCTACTTAAGATGATTGTTTTGCACAGTGTATTATGCTTTTCTCATTTAGCTAGTGCATCAGACCTAAGCGGAATTAATTTTTAAGTTCATTACCACTTTTTTGCCAGTTGTTAACACTAATTGCGTATCATCTAGTTTTTTATTGGCTAGTGGGCTTAGTCAGCCTCATCACACTAAGGAACTATTTTTGTGATTTGGCGTACAAATCGATTTTTCCTCAGCTGGTCCAGTGACACTCAGCAAAGCGAATAGGTGAGCATCTGTTTGGTAGTTAGCAAAATTGTAGAAATCAACTCAAAGCATTCAGCAGGCACATGGCGTCATATCAAGGATTCCGTATTCACCAATACATTCCATTTGATGGAGTTTTAACTGTAGGCTTGTGCTATAAACGGATTCGGTGATCAGTGACACCAATGTTCCAGTCTATAATTGATCGTACTGATGTCACTGATTCTAGTTATCGCATCAAGAAATGCGCGATTCGCTTTAGTTTTATCTAGGTTGTAATATGTGGCAATGAAGCAACGCGGGCAACCACTGTTGTCTATGTCACACTTTCGTTTCTTTCGGTAAGCCTACTGTGAACAGCCGTAGCGCTGATTAGTATGACTGGATAAAGAAAACCATTTTAATTCAATGACCCCACTAGGTTCATTTAAGGGGGTGACTTCAAGCAAGACTTCATAACTGTGTGTATTTTAAAGTAAAACTTGGTGTGATGTTAACATTATTGGCCGGTTTTTAATTCTTAGTGTAGCCCCATAATTTTCATCCAGTAGCTAAAAGTTAACCACCAACCAGTTTCATTTCTCGCTATCCGAGTTAGGTCACTGTGACGTTATAGCCTACACAATTCAAACCTAGGATACTAAGATGTAGTGGATAGCACCATTAATCTGTGGTCCCGTAGCAAATACAATTCTCACAGGTGTGGTCGTTTAAATGCTAAAAATGTGTCTAAAGTTTGCAAGTCCTTTTAATTTCTGAAAATGCTTGCTTTTTTCTGTGTTTGGATGTTGTAACGTGTATGCTAACATTTATGACTAGTGATTCTTAAATTAGTTTCATCTGGCAAAAAACGTTGCATAGTTTTCAGAACTTACAGTTTCTCAAGTAACTTTTTGTTTATTCCATCCTCAATTCATCAAGTATAGTAATGTTGCAACTACCAAGTTTTCTTTCTGAACAACCTGACTAGAACAGCTTAGAATTTTCTAAACACGTATTGATGCATGCTGAAAGCGTCATTCATTTGAGTACTTTTAAAAATCTCTTTTAAGCACTCAAACTTTACTAGGTTAAGATAGCATTATTTATTGCAGTGGTAGCTAGAAAGGAACGTATGGTATTTGTTTTGTATTCGCATCTAGAGTAAGTAACAACCTGTGAATTCGCTATGTTGCATTATTACATATTCCACTTTTAGGCACAGAAGAAAGAGTTTGTCTTATTCAAGGTACTTTAGAAGGTGTAACTCGGATGCACAATTACATAATGGATTGCGTGTTAGAAAAACCAGAGTGTTCTGATACTCCTGGGACGGTTGTGTCATGTGTTACGACTAGCACAGCGCCAGCTTCGCATTCTGAAAGTATTGCCCCAAGTTCCACTGCTCTGGATGACTCTGGCCACGGGGTAGCACATTTGCATAAAGGGTCTACGTGGACTCATGGTTTGGAATCCTCAGGCAATCGTTTACCATGGGGACGACATAAGCAGGTAATTTTCACTTATTTTCTGTTTGATATAAATAGAAACTAGTCATTTTATTTCATATCATCTCTCACCATCTTTTAGTTTGGTGTGTTAATTTGAGTTGTGGCCAATTTAGCTATTGTGTAGTGATACCAAGTCATTCCTTAATATTCCCCGTTTTCTTTTTTCTCACTTATGCCTTGTTATCTGCTTTCCTTAAAACCTCAGATTCTCCATCTGTATCGGAATGCCTCTCCAGTTTTGTGTAAGTCATGTCATTGAAGCTGTGGTGATTTTTCGTAATACCACTGTATGCTCACCAATCTACTGTATTTACGTATTTATTTTTACTGTTGACTTCAGAGAAGTCTTTGGGCATACTTTCATGGTTTATATACTTTCTAAAACCCTGATATTACGCTTACTTTCTGTAAGCTGCCAGAAGAATAATGTCTTAATTTAGGTAGAAGAATAAAGTGAATGGCATATACACAGCGAAGTGATGATTGAGAGTATGAAGGTTAGTTCAACTTTCAGCAATCAGGGACTTGTGCTGTGTTTTGTCTTCACCGCGAGGTAACACATTCCAACCAATTCCTGTTGTGTGCTGACCAACTGAATAAGCTGTAGGTTAGCTTTACCAGATACAACCGAATTTTTGAAAGTAATTACTTCTATGCTGTATCAAACTGTCAAAATACCAACTCACTTACTAGGCTATTGGGTTTGGGGAAATTCGATTAATGTCATAACCAACTAATTCAATGAGAAAACATTAAAAATCAAGGATCAGTGGACAATTGTTTCATGTTTCAGGACTCTTCTACATCCGCATTCACAATCTCATTCTGACGCTGAAAACAGTCTTTAAGGTCATCCTTTCTACGTTACATCAGTTAGGAACAAAATACTTTTTCCATTAATTCATCGAAGTAGAAAAAGGAAACATTGTATATTCACATTCATTTGAATGCGACGATTGCTTATGATGTGTATTCATACTAGATAGTTTTCTGTAACTGCACTATCTTTTGGATCTTCCGGTTCATATAAAAGTGAAAAAACAAGGATTAATAAATGAAAATCCCACGAAGTCACAAGTTATGGTACAGTTAATTCATACAGTATATTCAGTTAAGGTGAGTCTTGTATATATTTTATTTGGTAAGTAACGCAATTACCTTCCTATTTGTGGTGAGTATCTGGATTTGTGTGCAACTTGAAATTCTAGTTCTAATTAATATAGGGGCAGATTATATCAAACAAACTTATTATCCCTGTAAGTGCTACCAGATGATATGAATTATTTGCCGCTACGAGAACTGCTTTACTCCTAACTATTTCGTCGATATTTAATCGATTCTGTGATTTTTATTACAAGATAGTGAATTTCTTTTCATTAGTTCATTTGTTTACCTGCGACTTTTTGTCACTGTTTTATATACAGGTTAAGATTTTGGTGCCAAACTGCACTGCTGGTCTTGTAATTGGAAAACTGGGTAGTTATGTTCGAGAGATAAAAGACAGAACTGGAGCTTTTATACAAATATCACAGAAGTCTGTTGAGATAAATTTATTGGAACGATGTATTACTATTGCGGGTGAGCATTGATTATTTGTTATTATTACTGTTAGAATTATTCTGAAGATTCATTACATCACCTTTAGTGTACGATGGTAATTTGTTTTGATTGAGGTGTTCAATGAAGTGTACTCAGATGATTTAGTTTTCCACCCGTCGCCATTAGTCTTATCAGTGACTTTTAGTTACATCTTTTGATAAATAGTTCCCTTTTTTGATTTTACTTCGCTATAATAATAGTTTTATTATGCACAACAAGTTTACACAATATGCACAATTTTCAGCGTAGTTTGTCGCATAATATTTACTCTTTATCCAGGAGTTTCAAGTAAAACAGCCGTCTCCAGTAAATCGTGATGCAGTGATGTTGGAGCTGAAGAATAAAATAATCCACTGCGGTATTTTTCCTTGGTCCCACAGAAATGCTCAACAATAGACTGCAAACCAATAAAAAATGTACATTTGGAGATCCATGGATATAACTAAAATGATTATAACAAGAACTAAAGAAAATAGGATGCATTGTCTCGGATGGAAATTCAGGTAGCCCAAAGATTCCCACAGGTCGCCAGCAGTTCGATATTTGTTTTTTCGTCAAGTGTGAACGAGTTTCTTTTGTATTTTTGTTTGGTTGTAGGTGAACCTGATCAGTGTCGTGCAGCTGTCGATTTAGTTCTAGCGAAAATAGCAGAAGACCCTCAGTCGGCCATTTACCCTGTAATTTCCTACTCACATGTGCGTGGTCCTGTTGCGAGTGCTTATCCGACCGGATCACCTTTTGCAATCATGCCAGCAGTTCGTTTTCCGCCATGTCAGGCTTCGCATTTACAATTACCTCCTGGACGTGGTGTGTCAGGCGGTGGTATTGAGGCATGGGACGGAAATGCACCAGGCGGTGTTGGCTTCTCGCCTGTTTCGAATCCGTTTGGGTCATCTCTTTTTCAAGCAGCTTTACTCCAATTTCAAGCTGCTGCTATAGCGGCCAATTTAAGTCCAACTAACTACTATCCTACCTTGTCACCTGTTGATGCAACTGCAGCTGACATGTCCACCTTGACTGCTCATGGATTGTCTACTAACATCAGTTATATGCCATCTGAAGACCCCAGTATTCCACAACCAGCTTTACCGGACTATGGGCAAGGGTTATATTCGTCTACACCCACTGCAAATGTTCCTCTGTTTGGTGGTAGTGGAGGCGCAAGTGGAAGTGGTGCCAATCCCAGTGGAGCAAGTGGGGGGCCTGGAGGGACTTTGATACATGAAGGTGGTTGGCCTGTTGCAGAATCTCAAATTCAGACGCCGGCGTGTTATGACGCTGCCTATCCGGCACCTCTAAACTTCGGTTGGTTTTTATTGTTTACGTACATTATTATGTTTATTTATTGAAGCAGTTTCGTATAGATTTCTACATTTTTTGAGCATGTGTAATATATTGATCTACACAATAGGTTATAAGATTTGGATGGGATCTGCAAAGTTTCTTCTATGTGTATGTAATATACATGAACCTGTATCGAAAGTTTTCGATGCGTTGACTGGAGTTTATTATCTTGGAACTTGTTGAATTAGTAACACTAAAGTGTAATTAAATTTTGGTCATATCTTAATCTTAAGATTTCCTTCAGTGTGGCTCATTCATTACTATATATTCTTAACTCTTACTATCCTTTGCTTCGAATTTTGATAATTTATGCTTAAAGAGAGTCTCTAAACATTTTATAGAATGTTTATAGAGTAACAGTACTTGGTAGTGAATCTATTGAGAGTAAAACTCAAATCCGAAATATTCTGTCGGCAAAAAAGTTCTATCAATCATCCTCCTTGTTACCTTACAATAGAAATTGTGGTAACAGAAAAAATACAGTTACTTGTATACAAAAAGAATTGCAAATATTTAGTGGATATCATTGAAGTCGTCCACTTGTTCAAATGTAATTTTTCTTCTGAACTCCTTATGTAGGATGATTACTCGTAGGGAATGTGACTAAATACAGTCAATGATGTACGAAATAGTGTTACTTCTTCAGACTTTTTATATCTTTAAGGAAATATTGATATCAGCATTCTTATTATACGTTAAACTAAAAACACTATACAGTATGGTGTCAAGGAAGTCGTCATGCATCTGTTATGTCTTTATTTATAAATTAGCGGACCAGTCATTAATTTTAAGACTATGTGAAACTTTAGGATTAGGAATAGTTCTATATAAATGACTGTAGTAACTGACAGCTGCAGTGTTAGAAAATAGTCTCATTTTATCTCATGTCAGTTATCCAGTGATTAACTTTAACTGGAGACCAACAAAATTGGGAATTATGCGTATTCCATACTAGGTAGAGTTCATTTTGTATAAACTGTTGGATTTTCTAATTTATGGTGACTTGTTTGTTGCATAGCAGCGTGTAATATTATAATAACATTTATTGTATCGTACTTATTTTTTTTATTCCTTCACGTTCCCAGTGGAACATAGAGCTTCAAGCTAGAGACCTAAAGTTTCGGTAGCAGTTGTGTTTTTTACAGGATGGGGTTGCTAGCCCCATGCACAACCTTCCCTCTTTACCAGTCTTATCACTCTTATCGAGGTAAAGGAGTGCGTCGGCCGGGGATCGAACCCTGGACCACATGCAAGGTCGGCGAGCAATCTACCGCTGTGCCACCGACGTACTTATTCAGACCGCATTTATTAATTTCAAGTGTGAAAGCTTATAGTTCATTTTACATGTGTGAATACCACGTAATTGTAATAAAGTTCAAACCTGATCAACAGCGGGGTCTGATAGGCACGCCGTTAAATCTCATGACATTGTTTTCGATGCTTACTATCTTTTCATTATGTATGCTATAAGATTTCTAATGGTGGATTGTTTTCACTTCAATAGTACACAAAATGGTTTTCTAGTCATTGACTTGTTTTATTACTAGTATTTTGGCTGATATTTCCTTCATAACGTTTCTAGTGCCATTTTGGACACCTACTGCTAAAATATAGCATGTTGTTCTGTCTATTTGGGATAGATGTGTTGGACAGATATTGATTTCAGTATCTTTAATAGGGACAGTATGGAATGTTTATGTTCATTTTCATCAACTGACTTTATAGGGTCACGTGTGATATTTATATGATTCTTAAAGTCTTTCAATATCCTTTTGGTGAAAATTGGATTGATTTTCAAGTGCTTCTTTTAAAGGAGGAAAAAAGATGTTTCACAGCATTATTGATGATCGACAAGATTTTTCTTTCCATCCTGTTTTTAAGGAAATCAATTTTCTTATCTTTGCAGATCTTGTTTATTTTTTCGATTCATCCCTTTTTTTCTATAAAATAAAATGCTAAAATTCTCTCTTTCTTTTTAAAAACTTAATTGGAATTTTGATGTTTGACGTACGAATTTTTACAATCAGATGCTTTTAAATCTGTAGAATAACCGTTCATTGAAAAAAAGTTCTTATTTGATTGGCCACGGTACTATCTCTCAACTGCCATATTCGTAGGGTATAGTAATAATAATAACTGTTATTATTACTCCCTCAGGTCCTGAGTGGAACATACGGCTTCGTCAACACATCTCCGTTTCATCCTGTTTTCTGCAGTCGTCTTTAGCTGGCTCCACGTTTGCCCATAAGCTCTCATCTCCCCACACGATCTCCTCTATCTCATTCTTGAACCCCTGACTTGTTTTTTATTCGGGTTCCACTTGATGGCTAGCCTGGTGAGTGATATCACTCAACGGTCTCCTCACGTGTGTCCAGTCCATCTCCATTTCTTTCGGCATATTTGCTGAACAGTAGGTTCTTGGTTGTTTTGTTGCCAGAGTTCCCCTGCTGGCTGATCATTTCTGGCCATCTGATCTCCAGTATGAAGCCAGCGAAAACAGCTGTTGATAAAAGTCTGAAGCTTGTCGTAGATGCTTTTGGTGATGCGATGCGTGAAGTCTTTGAGTCATATCAAAGAGCTGACTTGACAGTAGTGTTTAAAATTGGAACCTTGTTCTTCATGCTTAGTGCAGTAGATTTCTAGACTGATTTTTAGATTAATCAAGGTATTTTCCACTTTTCCTATCTTGGCTTTGACATTCTCATCGGTACCACATGTAGTTCAAAGGATGTCTAGATAAGTGGAAGAGGACTATGCAGCAATACGTATTTCTTTTTTAAAAAAGGTTTCTTAAGCTGTGTGTGTATGCAGTTAAGAAGGCAGAATAAAATAATTAAAAAAACATGTATAAGATCCAATGTGACAGGTACCCTGATATAAGGGCTTGACAGTTTGTAATAGTACTGAGTGTAGTTAAAAAATTATTGGTTGAATCAAATAACAAACATAGTTTTAAGTTTGACTACGACGTGAATGTCTTTATTCTATCAGATTCAGTCAATGGTTATCTGTTCTCTTTGAAAATAAAACTTACTGTTGTCAATCTAATTTCCACTAGCTTTTAGACTTTCTGGTGCATATATGTGCATATCTTACTTATCTCTCTTATCAGTCTAATGAAACTTGATTAATTCGATTTTAATGCTGTATTTCTCTCTCTCAATATAGTTCATATGATATCTCTGAGTTGTCCACCTGTATTCTCAAAAATATGTAAGCATACCCTCCTGTAACTTTTAATCAATATAAATGAATGTTTTCTAAGAAAATTTATAAAATAAAATAAAACAAGAGCAACTGGTGAATCATGTCATTATCAAAATAAAATTTACTGAAAAGACTCTGCATACAATTTATTGCGCGTACGTATTTCTGTCAAATAAGTGCATCACTGGAATTTCGAAATCATAAGAATGTTGAATTATTTGGTCCATTATTATTTTTAAAAAACACTTTCGTTTAGCATGAAAATAAACACTCGAATTTATTATTGCAGTATGTATATTTATTAGCACCTTTCTCATTTTTCTCTCTTTTTTAGCTTTCTATCCAGCCAATCAGTCACTGTTATCTGCGATCGCTTCTAGACACCCTAGTGAATCATATCAGTCTCGTGGAGATGTGTTTGCGCAAGCCAACCCGTATATGACTGCAATTTCTCAACAATCTTTCACTATTCCTTACACTACTGCTCCATCTTTGGTCGGTAGTACTGGCGGGAATCCTGTTGGTGTTCCTCAGATAGACCCAGGAAGTGCTCATCTTGCTACACTTTATCCTGGAATGTCACCTTTGTGTTTATCTCAACAATATCCAACAAGTGTTGCCTCAGAAATGGATGTTAAAGTTCCACCTGTTGGGCAGCAATCACCTTCATTGAATGAACTGTTAAGTTCATTACGTTTAAGTTGCAACACTGAAGATGTCGTATCCGAAATAAATCAAGCTTTTTCAACATTATCACACCATGGGTTTTTGAATTTGGCTGGAGCAGGACCATTCCCTCTCATATCACCTACAGGTTCACAGCCACCTCGTTATATTTCTCCTCTATTTGCCACACATCCACCGTCATCAGCGACAGATATCAGATCTAGTACAATACTACCCGATGGTAAGTTTTACTGAAAGTTCGTTCCAGTTTAATGACTTTATTGAGTTTAGATTAAACCAGTACTGTCCGCCTCGTAACTCGCAGCCACTTTTTCAATCTTTTGTATTTGACCTAATTGATACCTTATATCTTTTCGCTAAGTTACTCAACTAATTTCCTTTAATTTCCCTTTTTTTAAAGTGGGATAAAATGTAACTGCTAGTTTGGTGTAATAAAGATAAAAGGTTTTGTATCTCTATTATATATAGGACATCCATCCAACTCAGGACTATGGTTAAGGAAAGAACAATTAAGTCATTAGAAGTGACGACAGGTCCCTTAGCTGTCCAGATGCATTCATGTTTTTTATCGTAGAGGCAAGCATCATATCAACATTTGCTCAATAGGCTTCACATACCTAAATGAAGAGATAAACAGGTGAGCAGTTAAGTGTGAACTTTGATGGGAAGTTGAAGCGAGGAGATTTAGTTAATAATGAAGACTAAATGATAATATATACGTTCAACTAAATATACACTGTTTTCTTGCTTGATACTTGCTAGTGGTTGATTAGTTTATAGATTGTTCAGTAGTAATAGGACGGTCACTAGAATAACAAAATTGAGCCCTGCGTGGTACTTGGGTTTTCTGGATTACGCAATTGGAATCTGAAATGATAATTTAGAGACATTAGTTAATATTGCATCACGATTAAAGTTTTATGCCGATAAGAAAGTTTGGTTTGTGTTTTATTGTTAACAGTTCAGTTACGACACTTATGCAGCCAACTCCCCAAAATCATCCAAATTTAATTTGGGTATATCAAGCTTTACTTTGGAATTTCAGTAGTGATGGTGTTGTACGGATCAAATTGCAGCATCACTCATCAACATCGAACAAAGTCTTCAGTGGCAGTCATATGTGTCCCTCAACTTTATCGATTTTGAAAAGGCCTCCGATACTGTCGACCGCGAAGTATTTCGGCGACTGCCTCAAAACTACAGAGTACCATGCTGTGAAATCCGGTGGGTGACGTTGCACTCCTGACCGTTGAATAGAACTCAGATGGAAAGCAACAAGTTGGACGTCTGAGGGTGACATGGAGATCATTTGAAATTGAAGCTTGTGAGCAGTCGTGGAGCTAGTTGAAGGTGACTACAGAGAACAGAGTGTAACACAAATGAGCCCTATATCTCATTCGAAACGCAAAGGATGAATGATAATAATGTTTCGAGTTGATGTAATGTAAAGAAATCTAAGAAACGATAGTTAATTTAATTCCATATTAGTTTGTTTATTAGATGTATCACACAGTGAAACAGTATTATTTACTGGATGACGTTTCGAACCAAAATTTATTGTTCATAATCATATCAATTATAATCACACGACTTCGAAACTTGAGTTTTGTAGTTTTCTTTGTCCTCTCCTACTTGTCGTAGGGGTAGTAGATTTTTCCAGATACTACCCCTACGACAAGTAGGAGAGGACAAAGAAAACTACAAAACTCAAGTTTCGAAGTCGTGTGATTATAATTGATATGATTATGAACAATAAATTTTGGTTCGAAACGTCATCCAGTAAATAATACTGTTTCACTGTGTGATACATCTAATAAACAAACTAATATGGAATTACTTACTACCACAATGCCCAAGTCCTACACATATATTAATATTTATAGTTAATTTATATTTTTCTCTGAGACTTCTCACCAAGAAGCTGTTTAGCAAATAGCCTTTATGCACAATGTACAGGTGACTGATGCAGTTATAAGCTTTCACTATACTTGGTATGTATACATTTGTCATTTTTGGGATATTTTCTGAATTGGTATAGATGCTTCGGTTGGCTTTTTCCCTGGTGTGCGCTCATCTACTGTTTGTGATACTGGTTTCATCAACGCTACCAGGCAAACAGCACCTTCGTATTCAGACGCTTCTAGTAGCTTTTATCCAAGTAGTCAGAGTTTTGAAACACCCATTTCAAAACAAACTCAACCTTTCTCAGAGCCCATTTCACAATATCAGCATCATCACTCCGCACAGTCATCATGCTCTCAGTCGTCGGGATGTGGACCTTGTGAACAGGAGGAGAAATCAAACACATTCCGTAGAAAATCACATGATACGCAGTTTTGTGAAACCGCAACGTCTTTATCAGCTGATGTTGACGGAGGTATTTTTGTTATCTGGTTTTCATAATTTTTAGTGCATTTTTAAATGTTATGCAAATTTCATTTAACAATACGGTAGTTTGTGATGATATATTGCATAGTGATTACAGTATCACTTGCTGGTGACATTTCAGGCACAATTCATTACTGCTATACTGCATTGATGACTGTAAACAGTTTATTGTGCTCAAGTAGACATCAACAAATAACAGTGTATTCAATCAAACGAGTTATTTTATTATGGAATTGTAGTCCATCTCAGTACCAAAGTCTGTTTCTTACATCAATCAAACATGGTTGACTGAAGAAAGAAACTGTCTTGTCGTTGCCAGTACCTTTGATACCGTGCCGTCATTATAACATTTGTGAATCACTTCCAATGTGTAAATGAGATAAAATCTTTCATTTGACAAGCATAACTTAGCTGCGTAAACTGGTTCATATATTTAGAATTATTATTAGTGTTCAGATGTTTGCGCTTTCGTAAGTGTGCCAATTTCCTGCCTGAGGTGATATTTTTTACATAATAAAATGCGCATCTGTTGAATGTTAGGAATGTAATTTCCACCAGTTTTACTTATACTATAAAATACAAAACTTACCCATATTCATTGATAGATTTAAGGATAATTTCAGACAGACTTTAGACCATGCAGAAAGTGTATCGATTATATCTGCACCCTTTGACAGATTCTGGTACATATTCATATTTACTGGCGTCCGAAAATTGCTATTTTTCTTGACCTGAAGGCGGTATTCAACTTTGTCGATTAAGAGGTACTATGGCGATGTTTGGCAATGGAGTGCCGAGAAGCATATCGCACTAATCAAGACACTCTACTCAAACTCACGCAGCCGTGTAAGAACCTACGGAGATCTGTCATCTGAAGTGATGTCCATCAGGGATGCTCACTGTCCCCTTTTTGTTTAGTCAGTTTCATCATAGATGCACTAATGGGATTAACCTTAGCTGACTCCTGAGAGTTAGGAATTGAATTGTTCCCAGGGAATAGTCTTGTTGACTTGGAATATGCGGATAATATATTTGTTTTAGGTGAAGACGCTGATAAAATGCAGTCTTCTGAAAACCTTGAGCAATTTTCGAATGCTTGGCATGCAATTTGCTCCTGTCAAATGCAAGATGATGCTACATGACTGGACAACATCGATTCCTAGCTTAAAGATAGGGAGTAAAGTGGTGGAGAGTATTGACTACTCCACTTATTCGGCAAGTTGCATCAGCCACAACGGGCTTATCGCTGACGAAATCTCAGCGGTGATAAGAAAGGTTCGTGTGGCATTTAGCCAGCCTGCATCACCTCTGGCGTAGACTTGATAATCCGGCTATTAGTCAAAGGATGTGCGTATTGCTCAGCAGTTCGCTCCGTCACCGTTTTTGGCTGCGAGACATGGCCATTGAAAATAGAAAACATGGAAAGGTTAGCTGTCTTTGATCATAGGTGTCTCCGTCATATCTCCCGTTCTAGGTGGCATAATAGGGTGCGTAATATTGAGATTGGGTAAGCAGGGTAAATCTATCTATGCGGTTGTGAGGTGGTTGGGGCACCTGTTACTCATGCCTAGCCATCGCCTTCCTCGACGGTCAATGTTAGCTGACATGAAATCAGGTTGGGAAAGAGCTAGTGGTCAAACCAAAACATGGCTTCACCAGTCAATGAAATCCACAATAGCTATTTTAAGCCAGCCACATAGGGAGGTGTAGACTTCGTGGTTGGGGTCCTCAGGATGGTAAAAACCAATGACTGGTGACAACTGGTCATGTGGCACAAAATCGTTCTCAGCGGTGCATATGCACTTACTCTCTTTGATCTGACATATCCGAATAAACCTATTGTTTTTCTATATTACTGTCGTTTCTCTCTCTCACATTTCTGCTTATTATCGTCTTTTCGAATATCTTTTGTCTTCCTTTGTGGGCTTCATGCAGTCTGACAACTTGAACTGCTGCACTTCTTTGCAAAGTTCCATGTTGAAAGCAGTTAGCCAGTCACTGTGAATAATTTATAATCAGCCCATTAAACTAAAAGCGTATGATCAAGAATTGAAACGATCCACAACTGACACCTAATCATCAAATATGTACTCATCTAAGGTGTTCATTTTTCTAACTTCTCCAGTTCATGGAATATTTTTTAACAATCCAAAGTAACACACTTAATCCATAATGGTGCGTTTTAATTACACCATCTGATTATCTAAATTTGTATTTTTAGTGTGAACAGTTTTGGTCACGAAATCTAGAACGTGCTGATGAGACTATCCGAGGTAATCTTGAGTGAACAGATTAATGTTGGTTTTATTGGGTATTGGTTGAAGGTAGGATAAAAATAGTCTTTGGGCCACTGATTAGCACCTCAAAACATTTTGAGTGCACTACTTTGCTGACTCTTACAAAGCCAACGAACCGATTAATTTTCACCGGACATTTTCTATTGCATCTTCCGAATCTCTGAAATTTAACTGTTTCTTATGTGTGTTAAGTTGTCAATATTCAAGTGCATGACATCTGTGGTTAGTGTTTCAGCAGTGCGACAATTATGTCTACTAAATATACATTCAGTATTTTTTTTTACCTGTACGCTATTTTCACTTCAAAAAGATTTCTAACTATTTATGTCCAAAACTTTTTCAGGTAACGATGGTTTATCATCATGTACTGGTCACACTGAAGTTACTGTGAAACAATCAACATGTAGTCCGAAAGACATTGTTTGTTGTAGTTGTGCTGACAGTTCTTCTAGCATTCATACTCCTGCTTCAAGCCCTTCATTCGGATCATGTACTTGCTCTAATACATTAAGCTTAGGTGATCAAGTTACACAATGTGAACAGTCAAAACCTACAGTTACTACAGTTCCATCTTCTACTAAAGTTAGTACCCTTCAAGGAAGTAAGAAAAGCTCTAATAATAACAAAAAAGAAACATCACAGTCAAATAAAAATGAGGCAGACAGTCACTTGTGCAAAAAATCTACTTCAGAAACTTCTAATGGACTAGCTATTTGATTAGGTGAGTTAGCTGCGATAATCCATGTTTTGCTATTTTGTCAGACGATTACCTGTGCGAATTAACGGTCGTTTTTTTCACCTTCCCAGCAAAACTAGCACATAATCTGAGTGGTAGTGTGTTGACACCACATCCTGTGATAATACTCTGTTATGATTTCCTGCAAACATGGAGGTTTGCAATATCATGTCTCGCCTTTTCGGCGGATGACAGCTTCCTATCATATTACTGGAATCACAATTTAGACGGAATATGTGATCGATAGGATGATGTTGGCCAGCATACATGATATGACTGGTAACAATACTCCATGGCTTCGGATTTGATAAGGAAATTCTATGGGTAACTGGACTGAAGGCCGAATATTGGTGCTATTCCTCAACGTTTTCTGCACCCTGAGCCCACGGAAAAGATCAGAAGACAAAACTGGTATCAGCTAGGGGGAACAGTTGATCTTACAGATAAAAATATATTATATGTGTAATACCAGATGACTAATGTGATTGGTTATATGAGGTCGGGCTTCAAAAGTTATGCAGCCAAATTCGGTTAAAACTGGCTATCTCAGCAGTCAACGATTTAAACCGGTTTCAGCCTGTAAAATATATTTATTTTAACATTAGGGGTGTGTAAAAATGTTACAGTTGCACTTACAGATTATGTTATGATATGATAACTGCTCAAAAGAATCTATAACTTGTGCAGATTCAAAATACAAACTAACTGTTCATCAATTCACGAATTATAAATCGTTTTCCACAGTTATTAAACTGTCATTTTTACAAAAACATGTGACCTAAATAACCCAACTATAAACTACTCAACACTAAGTGAATAGTTACTCTGAAGTAATAAAAATTTTAGTCAGATGGCCAGTGGATTTCGTGTCAGTAAATAAATACGTCGCATTTGTGTTTATAATGACACTCTCCAACTTCATGTCACATCAAGAAGAATATTGTGGTTAGAATAGGTGAATAGTTTGAACATCATAGACTTATAGTTTTGATACAGTCAAAGTACTATGTGTTGAGAAGGGCAGAGGAAAAATTACTTTAACTAGAACCCAAGATGTTGTTCTTCATTTAACGTCATATTATCTTCAGATGTTTTTCATCAGAAGTGGTTTATGTGTATCAGATTTACTCAGTAGTTGTTGGTTATTAAGGGTGATCTCTAGCATAACTTAAATCCATCTTTCATGCTAACTCACCATCATAAATGGACTGACAGACCATCGAATGGATTTTTGTGTTGTTCTAGTGTATGATCTTAAGAGGGGAAACTTATGCTCCTGTTCAAAATATAATTCCATCTCATTTCAGTGGGATTTCTTAAATATCATATATATATATATATATATATATATATATATATATATATATATATATATATATGAGCCTATGACCTCACCGGAGATGGAACGCAAGACCTTCAGACTATGAGGCAAGCTTGTTAACCACTTAGTTACTGGGTCAGAATCGAATGGCCCGTCAGTTCTCACTTCTGCTAATTCGTGATATTTAATGTGATCGCCAGCTCTATACTTAGAATTTTTCTCTCAGTATTAATACCCGAACTCAAGCCGGTATTTGTTATGAATTCGTAAATCCCATTCCCAGTTCACAATTAATAATTAAATTGCCTTTATTCCATCAGAAGTCGGATTCAAAAACTGAATTAATGATTGCGTTATATTAACAGATACAGATTAGTGCTTGTTATTTTTCAGTTGGTGGGTTGTGTATTATGACTCTGAGTGGATTTTTACAGACATTCTGCAAAATTTTCGCTTACATTTTATAATTATTGATAGCTATAGTCAGTATTTGACTACCTTTTTAAAAAGTAATTTGTGTTGTCTCACTTTTGCAGCACTGCATATTTCAAGAAAAATATTTTAAAAAAATCAGCACTTACAGTTAAATATCATCACATGTCAGTATAATTAATCACAGTTGATGACCACTCGAAGTAGTGATAAGAAAACAGTGGGGAAGCCAACTTCTTTTAAATATCATTTTTGTAGAATAATTACCAAGTAGATATATTTGATTTCTGTACACGCAAATGTGTTGATCAAACTTGTCCTGCTGCTGTCGCCCCTGGTCCCGCAGTCAGTCAACGATTGTTATGTTTATTAGAGATATTTATTAGCGTTGCTGCTTTTCCATTACATTTCTAAACAAATGCAACAGATTCACGGCGAAGTTTGTTTTAATAGCTAAAGGAAATTTCCCCTGATTATTTGAAATTACTTTTTAAAATGAATTGTGCTTATTCAATCAAGAGAAGATGAAGAAAAGCTGTCCTACACTTAGTATGTAAGATTTCAGTTCACCCGTTAATCTTATATCATATATACACATTATGCTACTTATATTGTTACCCGGTGTTTTTAAATTCTCTAACGCTTATCGTTTCCTCACACACAGCTCTCTCTCTGTTGTATGCACGCTACATGTGTGCGTGTGTATACGTTTGGTTCTTCTTTGTCCTAATTGTGCAGTCAGTTCGTCTGTGGTTATTATTGTTATTCTTTATAATTATTATAAAACAAATTATTTAATTAGAGTTTCTGTTGCCAAATTCCCACCTATACAGAGTAACTTATTCCGAACTAAATTGATTATCTCATCATACACTCACAGTTTAGCACCTAATTATATGTCCCGCATGCAATAACGGAAAGAAAATTATCTGAAATCTATTCGTTATAATCAAGTATCGCAATCATGAGTTTATTGTTAAAGATATATAACTGTGGAAAGATAATGTTTATCAAGTTTGTTCGCGATTGGATTGCGCTCCTTATATTATTTATTTAGTTTTATTGTTATTACCAATCGCCCTGTTATTTATTAATTTTGCCCTCTTAATAACTACTTACCACCACTACTACTACTACTAACTAGTTGTTGTTGTCGTCGTGTAAATTATTCCGTGTAAAAAATTACGCTTAGAATATTGTTGTTTCTACAATTAGGGTATATATTTCTTTTCTTTATTTTATTTCAATGGAGAAAAAGAAAGAAAATCTTAGTGGCCTTATCTCTGCAAATTAACCTTGTTAACTAACGAATTAACAGACTAACAACACACACTTACCTAGCACTGATCATCTTTTTGTTCAATTAATTACTTGAAGAAATGATTGTCTCCTGCGACGACATCATTACTATTGTTCTTGGTGTTAGTATATTATTAATTAGTAATATATCTGGTATAGTGGTTATTTAGATTATATTGGTGCTTTTCAACTAGCTATCATGTAGTAAACTTGTGTTTATGTATTCGACTGTCACTCTTGTAATGATGAGATTGTATTCACAATTATATCCCTATTCTTTTCTCCCTCTTTGCTTTCTAAGAAAGAATCCGTATTATCACATCTTAGTACACTCGCTTTGCTAGTCCATTAAAAATAATCTTTCAAGTTTACTCCTTCCTACTCACCAATCGCAACCTCCGCTCCCCACCCTCCACTCCCTCCAACTTTTCCCAATATACAACAAAACAGATTTATTGTAGTTGCATTTTTCTAAATATTTTTAATCAGTGTAGTAATGATGATAATAATTCTACCTTTTGAACTTGTTTGTTTTATGTTTTTAACTTCTTCCTGTTCGTTTTTTGCTCCAATGGTACATACACAATATTACACATTGTTTATTATCATCGCGGTGATAAACCTTTTATTTGAATCTGTTTCTTAGTAATTTGTGATTTAAACTAGAGAAGATAAGAAATAATCATTTATTATTATTTTTCTTTTTACTCGTTTATTACTTCCTTTCAAACACTATAAGTAATACATATATGTAGTCACTACTATTATCTGAAAGAATAGATGCTCTATTATTATTACTATTATTAACATCAGTTATTATCTCACCTCGCTCTTCAGATTCTGAATTTAAAAGAATTTGGTAAAAGAAAGTACAGTTGAATTAATAACTTATAACCAGATTTATTAACTATTATATTATTTACTATTGTCACTGAAATCACTGCAGCAGTTGTTATTACTATTTTTTTTGTCTCTTTCTTTATGGTTGTCTTATTCTTTTGTTAATCTTCCCATTTATCGTTTCGTTGTTGTTATTGGTTATGATGAACAGCTGAAATTCACGTTATTAATGATAAGAGAGATAATAAGTTACTTGTATACCCATTCAGAGACAATCCATCTCCTGTTTCTTCATAGGCTTTCATCCAAATATATATACATACGTATACATCAAGAAAATTGTGTGAAATTCACTTCTGTCTACAAGTTTTACTCTTGGAAATTTTCTTTTACTAATGATGAGTAAGTTCAACTTACAACTCTTTATTTACACACAGCTTAAAAAGGTGGTTAGACTAACCAAGAGTCAACTGTAAATGTTGCTCTTTTTATTACTATTGTTTGTTGTTGTTCTTCATTCTACACTGCTTTACACCGTCTTGTTGCTCAGGCAATTCTTATTGTGTAGATTGTTTGATGTGTGTGTTTCTTTCTTTTTCTTCTGTGCCTAACAGACTGGTTCTTGTCTTCTGATTCTCTCTCTCTCTTTCTTGTTACTAAGGTGTTCTCTTGGCTGTGAATTAAATTAATTAAGCGCCCTAATGTAAGTCTGTTATGTAGATATAAATATATTACATATAACTGTCTTATTCTTTCCTTCATATATATATATATATATTGCAAAAAGATTAGAATCAGCATTGTACTTATTTTGCTTGTAGATGTATGTATGTTTATCACTGAAGTAGTATGATCCTTATTTATTTTACAATAAGTTATCTTCGTTTACAAAAGATTCTACTTAAATTCTATATGTTTGTTTTCTTTTCTGTCACAAGTGGAGGTTGTATTCAATTCCTAGGATGCTTATATATGAATTAGTGTAAGATTTTGAGAATATAACTTGATAATTTAGACCTCCATTCTATCTCATATTAATCATATAAGTTGTGATATTATACTTATGATTTACAATGAAAAATAGTATTCAGTGATGCGTGAGGTATATGTTAGAAGTATGTATGCGAAAAGCTATAATACCAGAAGTATATATATTTATGCATATAAAATAAGAGTAGAATCAGGGAACTGTGGTAGGACAGAATTCCACATTACATTGCTATTGACCAAACGACGTTCCGAGCATAATTTATTGCTCACATCAATGTATTCGCACGAGTTTATAATTTGTTTTATATATTTTCCCTAACTCCCCCCTCCTGCTGTTTATTTCTATCTTTATGAAATCGAGCCAGGAGCTTAACTAATGAGTCAGAATATTTAAATAAATAAAAAAAATACTAATGAATAATTACCCACCAGAATTTATTCAAAAGTTTACAAGGGCCCATAGGAGGTCTCAGAGTAGTGATGTATATAATGAATATAAATAATAAGGAATTCGAAGCATCGATAGTACTGCCGCGTAAAAGAGGAACATCAGAGAGGCCGGAATTAGGGTGGCACCTTAAACCAACTAACTCATTTATAGACAAACTTTGTCCACTTTATTGGCCCGATAGATCCTATTGGAAAAAATAAGATCATTTACCAAACACCATGTGACGATTCTGAGATCAATTGCATAGGTCAAACTATTAAATAGGGGTTAGTTAGATTATCGGAACGCAGAAATTTAGCCGAAGCTACAATGACTGACCTTGCCAATTTAAGTAATCTAGAAAAAATAGTTCGGCCATTGTAATGCGTTCGCCTGGATATGATCACACAATAAGGGGTGGATAAAGTAAAAGTAATACCTATATTAGTTAGGTAGACAGAGAATCTTCATTCATCGAATCAATGACGAACACGTGCAATTGAAATGACGCAACAACTATGCCGGATATATGGAAAATTGCAATAAATAATGGGGGGGGGAGATATTGATATGATTATGAGCCATAAACTGTGATCGAAACATCATCCAGCTATCAGTAGTGTGTTAAATCAAATAAATTTATAGAGAAATACAACTGTCGACAACCTGGAATATAATTCTGAATACAAAAAAATGAATGAACAACAAAAAAGAACTATATATGTGAGTACAAATCATAAATGTGTGAATTAAAAACAAAACAATTCCAACAATGGTGTGAACACGGGCAGTAATTTCGCTCGAAATATTATTAATAACAAAACTTATCATTGTATGTAAACCATTGAGATATAATTATACTTTATTTGAGAAGTAAATAGTTTGTGCATTTAACTATTGGTAAAAGTATTTGAGAATGCCTCGAATGGGCAAACCAATATTATATGTTGGGTCATGAGACACTTGACTGTAAGCGTAACATTGAACCCGCTAGTTGCAATAACTTTAACTTTGCGTATTCATTTAGCCACTCCATACTAAATTTCCCTCCAACATATTGGTCGATTAAGCAACTATAGAACGGGCTTCAATAGTATCTTATTATGCTTAGAATTTCCGGTCATCTATAGGTGGATTTATAAATAACGTATCAGTTTTTTACAGACTGTTAACTTTAAGCTGGTAACTGTTGTTAGCATTCATTGAACGAAAATATTATAAGTTAGTCTGTGAGTAACTACTAAGAAAATTTCTGCAACCATACGGACATCATATTGCAAAAATCACACGCTGCTTTGGAAGGTATTATTTTACAAAAAAAATACATTTAATGATAGTAAAATAATTCTGAATTATTGTGATAAATCAAAAGTTAAAAGAGATCATACAGCAAATGTACTTTGTATTATTTTTCCAAATTTTCTCTAGCACTTAAGATTTTCCTATCATGTACCGTTATGTCATTTGATGATTCAGATGTTGTGGATTCTGCAATAGGCATAATGAAGGATTTCCACTTCTCAGAAACTTCCATTTGTTGCCACAGCTTGTTCATTTCTGCAATCACATCATCAGTTAATTTGAAATTTGTTGCTCCACCGTTCGGAAGATTTCCTTCATCAACCGGCTGACAAAGGTCATCACTAATTGATGTTTTATTTTCTAGTAATGTAATCGGGAGGTTAATTTGCACAACGCGATCTGGATTGAAGATAACTATATTAAAGTATACTGTCAAGAAAACAGCTTCACTGATGACAAAAACTAAGAAATTTTATTCAATTACACGTCCATTTTATGTAATCGGTGTGCTTCTATATTGTTGTGTTTAAGGTAACACGATAAAAACAGGTAAAGGTTGCTATGCCCAGATACTGGACGATGAATTCAGTATTTACAGGGTCCATGATGCATGGTTTGGGTGAACTCACTGCAATTTAATTCACGAACTACTGGACTCATTCAAAGGGAAGCGCCATAACTTTTCTGCAAAAATTGTGAATACATTATAAACTCCAAATTGTCTGAGGTCTTTAAGAGTTATCTTGAACATACTGTCTCGACGTATTATTTTAGTGGTGGGTAAACTACGTTAGAAGAATTTGAAAAGTGGCAAAATAAAAAGTCACACCTCCCTTGTTCAATACCCTAGGTGGTATTTCTCTGCATCGATCATAAAGACTCGGATGCATTCTCATTTTCAGTCTATCAGTAATATTGCATTTATTTATTTCATTTTATGACTCTCACTGTCTTTACTACTTTCACTCAGTGTCAAAACTTGGATAACTGTGTGGTAGTGTTAAGCCTCGTGTTGATAATTACTATTTGTTTACTACTTTAGAGGTACTTTTTATTGAGTCAAACACCAGACTTTCAACTCGCAAGTCCTAGACGCACCATGTTTTACGTCAACTTAAAGAATTATATAATATCTAGCTCTCCTGCCCATTAGGTTTGGCTCAGAGTCTAACACATTCTATACCAAACAAGTTGCATTTCAGCGATGAACTTAACGGTTCTATGCAGCTTAAACAACCATTCATTCTCGCCTAGTGTAGAATTGAAGTAGATAATATTTGAGACGTCAGATTTTGACAAGGTCAGAGTCATCAAGAGAGAGCTCAGTAGGCGCTTGGCTTTCCTTAAATGGTTTGAGATTATTTGTTTGATTGGCCATAAGATACTGCAGTAAATAATATCTACAATAGACCCGATTAAAACAATAGGGAATTTTCTAATGATATTCCCATAAGAAAGTAAAGTAATAGCAATGAATAAAAGGATACAGGCAGTAAGTGAATTTTCATTATTGATAAATTTTGCCTTCACGAATTTTTCGTAGATGGATAGTTTCCCTCTGAAAAAAACCAAACAAAATTTTAGTGAACATTGGTAAACTTTCGTATTGCACAACATAAACTATTTAAGAGTTTTTTACAATGTTTTTTTATAAGAACAGACCACTTAACAATTTATGGTTGGTGGATAAGCAGCTCTTCAGTAGAATGAATTCGGTGCCCAGATTCTACAGCACTTCCGGATTCAAAGTGAAATCTCCAAGATCTTGAGGTTAAAAAAATGCATGACATTGCAACTAATGCTAAGATATACTTTCGTCTACACAGATTAAGAATCAATTAGAATGCAACTGAAAACCATGAAACACTGAAAGGTTTTGTCGTCCAAGTTTGAGATGTACCGACATTACACACCCATGAACTCCCACGCTTTGTATCTACAACCTTCAGTTTATGAGGGAATTATTTAACCATTTAGCTACAGGGTAGAAATTCACCGGTGTATGAATTTTTAAACTCTTGTTAACCTTTCACAGCATCCCTGCCAACCAATGTTATCAGCGAGTATCTGCTCTCATACCTGACTTGTTGGACCGACAATAACTTCTCTATAGAACTCGAGGAAGTTCATAGGAAAGTCAATCACTGATGAACAGTGTATTAATTCATCACAAACCCAAATCTTAAAAGTGAATCCGCTGGCAAAGCACAAAATACCTAGACACTGATTTTAAATATATTATATAATCAGTAGCTACTAGTAAAATATTCATTCTAGATAATTCGAAAACGAAACAGTTGTCAAAAGTACATCTGTGACAAAGCTTTTTGAAAAGGATGGGGAAAAAAATTTCTGTTGAATTCTGATTCATACATTGTGATAAAATGACAGTTTTGTGTACAATTTTGACGTATGAATTGTGTATAGTTTGAACATTGATGTACTTGTTCGATACTTCACATATAAACAGACAAAGTTACAAATTTTTCTAGGACAACAAGGTTAATTAGATAAATTGTTTTTACCGGGACTGAGTTAATTTTAAAATTATTTGATGGGAGATAATCAGGCAGATTATTGATTATCTATTTTTTATTAGTTTATTATTCCGATTTTCTCCCCTGTTTTACAAAATAATGAGGTCAACCTCTTGTTACATTTGGTATTGCTCACATGTTGAACAGGACTTTTACTCCGTGAAAAGTGAATAAAACAGAGTAAGTATTAACATGTTATGCCAGCCCAGGGAGGGAGACCATAATAAGACATTTTCCAGAATATATATAAAAAAATGTTTATAACTTGATCCAAGTACAGAAAAGTGGAATTATTTCGCTATCATTTAGCTGATATTTTCATTTTGGGGAATACACAGATAAAACACTACGTATATGGTACCGAATGTTGGAGCCTCATAGTTCTTTAGAACTTGTACTAGAATTTAAAAAGGAACACTAGTCCAGCTGATTTTTATGTAACAAACTTACGAAAACAGTTCTTTCTTAAGGCGATTTATTTAGACTTAGATAATTTGAGTTGATCTCTAAACAAACTGTGACATTTATTTTTGTCACCTCATATCTTTTATCAATGTTAGATGACAATCAAACTATATGGGATATTCTGAATTGTATGTAGACCGATTGAAAGCAATTAGTTTCGATATCGAATATTGTTGTGGGTGAATATAAACTAATTTGATAATTTATCAATACTTGAAATTCGTCCACTTTCAATCTTGTTTGTTTTTCTCGTTGGGACTGAAACTCAAAACGGAGTGCGCGATAACTATTCGAGTATTTAAACAGTACTTATTTTTATAAGAAAAATATATATCAGGTGAACAGTGACAAAAAGATAAATAGGCCGTTATTAAAAATGTATTTTAGCCCAACATAATATTTATTGATTAGCTTTCTTTGTGTATGTGTGTGTATTACCAACATATTATTCGAAAACGAATTAGTCACTATAGCAATTTACTTTCAGTCAGTTGAAGAGATTAGATAAGATTCTAAAAACCGTACATTGTATAATGACGGATATATTGGATTTATTCCTATCAATCATATTGCTTGTATAGGCATAAGATAACAGGACTAGTTACCCACTGTTGTCATTGTAATTAAAATAACACAGTACTTCATATACACAATATAGGCCTTCACTTCGAAAAATATAAACTAACTGTAAAAACGCACGTCATATATTTCTTTTCGGAGTGTATGTGGACAACTGTAGATACCAGTTTGACTAGAAAATGTGGAAATTTTAACAGAGGAAACGCTAAAACTGACGGAGAAATTTTAGAGCCTTGAAGTCACACAAAAATAGCAATACCAATACAAGTGAGTAGAAGGATATATATATATATATATATATATATATATATATATATAGAGCTCAAATTGTCGTGTTTCTATGTAGAAAGCTTCAACATTCCAACAATATCTACACTGGGCCATATCACAGGGAGTAGACAATAATGCCTATGAAATCAATCAATCAAATACAATTCAAAAACAATTACTTTGCAAATTTTATCCTAGAATTGTGTTCCCTTAAGGCAGCTTCTCTCTTCACTATGTCTGCTTTACGTTGTTCAGCACGTAGTTTAATATCTTTTGACAATTTTTCACATTCGCGTTTTAATTCATCATTCACAAAAAGAAGATTATCTAATTTGGCTTCAAGAGAGCTAACAACCATCCGAAGATGCGCTAATGTTCCTTCAATGGATATATAGTCTAGAAAATACAAACGGGTTGGAAAGTGATTTTATTACAGCAACTACTCATTAAATTGAATAGATAAATAAAAAAGAATAATAAGCCGTTGAAAACCCGAAACCTTAAAGCATGTTTCGTAGTATGCATCTAGACTGTGATTCATATACGAAGAAAATAGAAGTACTTAGAACGGTTAACATTATCAATAACTAATGCAATCAGTATCAGAGAAGTGAGTATGAATAGTGAGTCTTAAACTTCTTATGTAACTATAAATGTATCACCACCTGTATGATTGCTGCAACTTTTAATAGTACCGCATTAAGAGATATTATCCCAAGGGTCGTGCAAGCGTCATAAGGTCTTTCAAAAAGTGGTGACACATTCTTGAAAATGTTCCCTTTCTTTGAGAAACATTAAATTTTTGTTAGAACTCACAATAATCAGAAGTACATGCTTTTTCATTGATATTCTTGAAATTGTACAACAGTACCGATTGAGTGTATGTGAATGTACTCCAACTGGATTATCGAGATAAACATGTGAAGTCAGGGTACTTCATAGGAACAAAAACTCTAAGGATGCTAATAGCACTTAAGACGACCCAAAAACTGCAGTAGTTACTCAACAGTAACCAATCAGTTTGTGTCCACTGCAGTCCTACAAGAGGTCACTTACGCAGAATAGTTCGGTGGTACAGTCCCCAAATGCAGCGGTAGGGTATAGAGAATTCTAACCCCATGAGGGTCATCGAATTGGCAAATGCAGCTTTCCCAAGAGTGCCAAAAATCACAAAAGCTGGGTTCAGAGCTACCTGACCGATCACCACAATTCGGAGATTAGAATTATAAGCCAGGTAACTTATGGCATAGATCAATCTGAATATTGTGGTCAGTTTGAATGCAAACATAAGTGGATTTATTTGCACTTTAAGAATGTTATTATATTAAGACCGCTCACCTGACTTTAGAATTTCATTCAGCTGACTGGCGGAGTGCGAATACAAAGATGAGTCATTTTTATATTTCTTTACAAGATCGCTGATAACCTTTATGTTTTCATTGAAAGTATCCATCTTTTTAATGGTAGTTGCCAGTATATCACCACGAAAATTTATTGAATCGGGAAAGGTAATGTTGACATATCACTAGAAACCGAAATGGAAAATTTTTAATCATTTGACTGAGCGCCAACTAAAGAAAGCATGTGGTCACAATTTATGTCGAGTTCAAAACGAATAATTAATTGAAAACATGCAAATATATGGAGCTGTAGATCAGTGGCTTAAGTACTCAGCTCTTAGCCGATGAGTCGCAGGTCCGAATCCCTCTGTGTTCAACCTAGATAACCGGATAATATCATCAAACCTCTACCTCAACTTTATAGACTTTGAGAAGGCCTTCGACAGCGTTGACCGCGAAGTAATTTGGAAACTACCCAAGTACTACGGCGAACCCCAAATATTCATCAACCTTATTCAACAGCTGTACGACAACGGCACATGTCAAGTGATCCACAACGGAAAACAGTGGGATACGAGAAGACAGGGATATCCTGGACCGAAGTGAAGGACCTAGGAGACCTGGATTTCGCGGATGATTTATGTTTGATGTCACACAAAATCGAAGACTTACAAGCAAAAACCGACAAACTGGTCGAAGAAGCAGCAAAGACAGGACTCCAGGTGAACATAGACAAGACGGAGGTCATGAAAATAACCAACCAACAACAGCAGCAACATCCAGTGCCAATCACCATCAACGGGAGGGATTTGAAAGAGGTTACTTCATTCACTTATCTAGGGAGCATTGTCTCAACTACACGAGGAATGGACGAAGATGTCAAATCAAGAATCGGAAAGGCGAGAAACACATTCATCAACCTCAAACCAATCTGGAAGTCGTCGTCACTCTGCATCAACAACAAAATTCGGATTTTCAATACAAACGTCAAGTCAGTTCTTCTATACGGATCAGAAACTTGGCGGGTCACAAAGAATACTTCCAACAGATTGCAGACCTTTATCAGCAACTGTCTTCGCTCTATACTGAAGATCAGATGGCCGAAAAGAATCACCAACAAGAAACTATGGGAACAAACAAAACAAGAACCAATCACTCAACAAATATGCAGGAGAAAGTGGAGATGGATTGGGCACTCGCTGAGGAGGCCGCTGGCTGACATCGCGCGTCAGGCCCTCGAGTGGAACCCGAAAGGGAAGCGGCGAATGGGACGTCCAAGGGTGACATGGAGGAGATCGTGTGAAGAAGAGTTGAAACAGTAAGGACTAACATGGATGCAGGTGAAAAGTACAAGAGAAGACAGAAACAAGTGGAGGCGTGCAGTTGAAGCCCTATGTTCCACTAGGAACCCAAAGGAACAATAATAATAATGTGAAAAATGTATTTCGGGTGAGTTCTTACCAAGCCCCAAGTCGATTACTCAAAACTAAAAAGTTATGAGATACATATAGGCATAAATTTATTGAATAATATCAGTCAGTCTTTTAGGTTTGCTTTCTCGGGGTTTGTATACTTGTGAAGTGAAAATTTAGTGAATGTAGATTACTGACATGGAGTTGATTAGATTAAAGTAAATGGATATAGACGTGCACTCTAACTTGAGGATTTAATTTTCACAGATACAATGTTGATTTAAATGAGAATAATTCCATTTTGAATTATGCTCTGAAGATGTCTAGAAAAACGACGAAAGCTTAGCAACTAAGCCATCCCAGCTCAGAGAACACAACTACACCAGTATCATCCACCTGAACTACAAATCATATCTTTATAAGAAACGCGGCACCAAGAATAATACTGAACCGTCCGCTAATTAAAGTCTTATCCAACGATTTCAATAATCGGATGTAACGGAAGGAGGTAAAGACTTTTGAAATGAGTTGGTAGTAGGCAGTGAATCTACTTGTAATTGAATGCTGAATCGCAAGAAGAAAAATACGAAAACCTCAGCTAACTCAGCAGAATAATAAGTCTTTATTTCTACTTACAAACTATACAATTAGCCTACTGATGTGATACATTATTTTGCTTTAGACATAAATTTATTCACATTAGAGATACTTCGTAAAAGTTATGCGACCCTGTGGAGGAAGTAATGTAATGTCAAAAATACACCAAACAACCAATAGAAAACATGTTACTATGAGGCTTACATTAACGTAGTTGTAAAGCTATGTAGATTGAGACATGTGTTGCGCATGCCTAGCTCTGGCCTTCCTCGACAGGAAGTGTTAGGTAAAATAGGATTACGTTGGTAAAGAGCTAGCGGTGGTCGAACCAAAACATGGCATCGGCCCATGAAATATTTGACAGTCACTTGGAGCTACATACAGAGCTGTAGGTTGCTTGGTTGGAATCTTTGGGATTTTAGAGACCAGTGGCTAAAGAGAAAACTGGTAACACGGCTCAAATTTGTTCCCAGTGGAGCAGATGCATTAGTTTTATGTCCTCCTACACCCATTCCACCCTACGGTTTCCCCATGTTATTATTCTCTTCGCTTCACCCTTATGCTTATTATCGTTTCTTTAAACCTCTGCTTTCCACTTTGTCTTCTTTTATTTACTTCACAGAGTGTGGCAAGACGAACTACTGCACTTCTGTGAGAAGTTCTATGTTGGAACCTGTTCACAAGCCAGTAAACTGTGACCTTAGCGCCACAATGCATGTCTACGATTCGACGGATTTAACAGTGCTTAACGCAGCATGATACATCTTGAAGTTCAAAAAGTGGTTGATGTGATAGCTGTCAAATGTTACAGGTAAAAACACTGCATTAAATACAAAATTACGTCAACCTCAATGCACTCGCACATATACCGCTAAAAAAGAGCCAGTAGGAATAATAGGAACCAAGTGGATGAAGTTACCGGATATGAGCCACTATGACACTTCAGAATAGATTTCAGATTTATTTTTTTTATTCGGTTATAGCTACCGATGTTTAACACCTTTAGCTTCCAAAGTTTGCTACTGTCATGGTTTACCAGTTTTCGTAGGTTAGAGGTTGAGTATAGATTAAGCAACGAAAATTAGTGAAGACTGAGAAAGCCAGTTACACAAAGTCGATGTTTGATTACGAGAATATTCACACAACATCATTCTGAAGGCTCTGAAATGCTCCTATTCCGAAAATTCACCCTTGAGTGAACCGTCAGTATTTAAAAAGGTCGGTGTACTACAAAAATATGACTACTTGTAACATTCACCAAGAACACAGATTCGCAGAACGTTGAAAAACCCGCGGCAGAAGTGTTGTACATATTTTCGAAAGCATCAACAGATATTCAAGATTTTAGTTCCTGAAAAACTAATTATAACCATGCAAAACATTGAATTTATTTAAATCTGTTTATCAACAGACGTTCCACGTGTTACTTTTTGTACCTCACCCCACCTAGTGCGCATAGGTTCTGGGAAGTCCATTGATTTCGTGGGTGCTAGTGACAATGATTTTTCACGTATGCTAGCTTATACAAGTGAAGCCAGAAACTTCTATCAAAATAATTGCCTATATTATTGACCGAAAAGAATTTTAAAGTATGAATACTTATTTCCGAAAGCACGGCGGTAGGATGTGGGTAAACTAGTCAAATGCACACAAAGTTGTTCATCACAAATGTCGTCCAATAGATGAAGACAGCTATACAAATCATAAGTAGGATTTAGTTCTGTGGCCTGTAGATGAACGTAAGTCATTTGGTTAGCTGATACCTACACTCTACATGTAATGAAGGAACCTGAAAATTCGATAAATATTTTTTGTTTCACACTCACATGCTTGTATACTTGCTAAAAGTAATTTGGGTTTACTTAAGTAAGCAGAAATAGCAAAAAATAGTTCTAATCACTGAACGTAAATAAGCGTTGTGCAAAAACATTTGCGATATCCTCTAAAATATGTTAAGCAGCGTAGAGGCACACCATAATTACTTCTAATGCGGCTCTTTGGCAGCTCAATGGGTTAAATGCCGACATGATGAAGTAGACTAGCGCATATTCTTAAAAAAGTTACGTTTGTGAACTTTCTCCGCTCCTTGCCTTTGATGTTGTCTCAGAGATCATCTATATGCATCTCTTCAATGGATATCAACACAAATATGATGGTATCAAAGACACGTATTATTCATTTGTTTGGCGTCAGTGACATGATATCAACAGACAGATTCGATGTTTTTCCTTTGAAATGCGAAATACTGACTTAAGCAATCACGCACGAACTGACACATTTTTAATATTTTTAGCATCTTAACTGGATAAATTCGGTAATAATATTGGCAATCATCTCTACATCCTTTGAATCCTCAGTGGTTTTTCAGGTAGTAGTTAATTTCAGTGTTTCATGGTTTTCGCTGCTGAAGAAATTGATGTCCACAGTTTCAATAATTTCGCATTATACGTTTAGTCATTAATAAATGGAATCCTCATTTTTTGTCTGTATATTCTACTTGACAAAACTAAAACGATTGCTTCAGTGAAAGTTGTTAGCTGAAGAGTGTGGGAATTTAGGATCCTTTCTTACATTTAGTCGTTTATTTGGAAGAAAGATTTATTGGAATTGTATTATACTTGACAGGTAGTCCACTGTTATTGTCTTCATAAACTTTTAAATAGTAGCTGATATCAATATCACGTTAAAAGGATGATGTCGGTGGCACAGTGGTTAGGACTCTCGCCGACCATGCACATGGCCCGGGGTTCGATCGCCTGCCGAAACACACCCGATATCTATGGTCGGCCTGCAAAATTTGGGCTACCGATATCCATGCTGAAAACTCCATACATATGCAAAATACGTGCAAAATATGGTGTGGCATCAAGCTGTAATCAGAATAAAAAAATAAAATATAGGGAATAAAACCAGCACAGTAGTCGAAGGTAAGAAGTATTCATTGGAGTAGTACATCAGCCTCCTCAGATTCTTACCTTAGTGGGCAACAGAGGGTTACCCTTGGATTACTTAGAAAAGGCTGATATTCTGGGGTATCTCTTGAAAATGGATTGTGTTGTCAATAAGGAAAGTAATGACGTGCACATCTTCGAGAAAGTATTCAAATTTAAATGTGGCTAGAGTTATCTGTCGTTTTCAGGGTAACTTCACATGTGAATCCCCATTCACAGTCAGTTACAAGGTAGAAAGAAAGAAAATGCACTTCTGACTTCCAGATGTCTCAATGTACCATGATGAGATACCGATATCCATTGGGACACACAGTTAGACACATTATGCTTTACAAACAGCAATAACGGTAGTTCAAAGGTGGGAGGGTGGAGTTAGCTGATCAGTAGATATGGTGGGGGTCACTAAGGTGAATCGTCCCATTCTGCAGGAACAGCATTAAAAAATTTGAAGGCTAGGGATATTTCTGATTTTTATGAGGGCTTAAATCTTTATCTTGAAAAAGATAACAATGAACGCCTTGACAGATCATGCTTCTACCTTTAAATATATACCATTCACCCAGCCTATTGCTGAGATGCGACCATGTGGGATCTGCTCAGATTTATGGGGCATCTTATAAATTAACTTACTGTCTATCGTCAGATCTTTTCATACCACTCCACAATGTCTTATCTCATTTATTTTCTGACAACGTCTTTACTTGATCCTCATTTTACTCCATTAAACTTAACATCTTATAGCTCTTCATAACTTATTATACTCCTACTCTCTGAAGGGTACGGTTGTGCACTAAATGCACAAAAAGGTATAAAATAAAAACAATTGGCATGAGGATAATTGTATTAAAACCAAAAGTGGATATCATGATAGTTTGTGATATATCTGTAGCATTATACATTGCAAATGAATGTTGTTACCCTAGGGTGTTTCCTTTATTAATGCATTTATTAATGATACTTGCACTTACCTATTTCATTACAGTTTAATGATTCACCTCAGCACTTTAATTTTTCTAAAACAGATTTCAATCCCTTGTAAAAGGTGTACTTACCTCAATATTGGTTGGTTATCGTATGCCTACAACCACGGGATGAAAACGGAACGAAGTCGATTTTCCCGCTCAACCTGGAGGACAATTGTACAATTCAATAACTATACGGCCTAATTCAGAAAATGAGTGTATTATACGTATCGAATATTTAACAGTTGAAATACGATTAACTTGTAGACAATCTACGATTTGATATTGATCGTGCCTGTAAAAATGGCATTCATTTTCATGTAAATTTGTAAATTTATATGAAATACATTATTATTATTATTAAACATAGTAACTGAGGATCGCAGCGACAGAGCTGACAACGTTAACATGTACTCAAATAATCGAGACAACAGAAGCTTCTTAGACGCCACATAATATACCAGTAGCGTAATTTCAGTTACTATCCTAGCTTTTCTTACTAATATTACTGGAACACAACAACATTACAACAAAAGGAAATCAAGCATTAAAACAGTGCATACTGAGTAAAAATTAAACCTCAGTTGTACAGATGATTCTGATGAATGATCCTCGGTTATTGTCAGTAAGTTCAATCCAAATACACAGTCATACATGTTTCTCCATAAGAGCTCAATAACTTGGGTAGTACATTACCCGAATAAATATTTTAAAAATTTCAGGTGATTCCTTGATTGTCACTTAGAAGAGGAATTTTACAGACAATATGTGCAAATTGTCAGTGTTGGTGAACCCTGAGTGGGGGTTCAGTGGACTTGTTTTTCGAACAGTTTCCCATTCTTTGGAGGCAACAATCCATTTCGTCACTAAGACGTCTGCTCGCTGACAGAAAACCGGACGAATATAATCAGAACTATTACTGTATATCATACAGTATTTGTGGAACTTTTAAGTGCATTGACAGTAACCGGCCACGAATCACATGGCCAAGGTGCTGTGTAATTAACCTGCTATATTGACCTGCTCTTGGTTGGTCAATAAATATTCGACTGTCTATCGATACCGCCTCTGTATGAATCGATTTTGGTTATTATATACGTACACTAGTGTTCTGAGTCACGGAGAGTTGCCTTCTGGTTACAACAAACTTTCCTGATACCGTAGTGACACAAGTATGTAGATTGTCCGATAAGCTTAAAAGACTTCAGTAAGCGACATACAGCAGATCAATGGAAGCATTGTAAGATAATGATATTATAATCGCTTCTTCAAATACCTTGTTGGTGCTTAGCGTTTGTGTGAATACAACAGCACTGCAAATCATTTGAAGCCTGTGTTTACTGGGTATGGATGGTCAATACTTGAATCCTACCAACCTAGGGAGTATGGTAGATTGGAATACTCCTACTCTCAACTTTCTAGAAATGTTTGAAAATCTTCAAAGCCCATAGAGCTTTTCAGAGGCTATGGTAGAAGCAATAAAAATGTAGAGACTGATGATGGTAAGTAAAAATTTCCGTGCGAAGAAAACTGACAATGAATTTTTTTGAAACTCAATGGATACTGATGTAGCTGCAAGCGAATGTGGTTGCACTAAACGTAATATTCAATTTTCAACACATTTGATAACTCTGTCTCTATGACTCCTAGATATAAACTTAATTCAGTGCCATTCATTTCACGTACTTCAAATGCCTTGATCTTCCATTCTTCGTCTCCTATAGGCAAAAAGACGACAACTGTATCTAATCATATGTGAAATGTGGAATTCTACGTACTTGCTCCAGATTGTCCTCTGATGAAGCTGTCAATGAGATATTTACTCTTTAGCGGAGGGGCTCACTGAGCACTTACAACTTATTATTTAATTTAAGAATCGTCAGTGGAAATCAATTTGTACATGTAAATCTTGAACATTGTGACTATTAACAGCAAATCTCCATTGCAAACCAACTATTCAGCTAAAAGCGACTACACACTTAGTTTTCTGATCATCGATGAAAGTAAGCATAAAATGATATTTGGGAATTCACGTACCTAATTATCATTTTTCTTTGACATTTAAAATGGTCAAATGCATTCGGTGTGATCGAATGTCGTCACTTAAAGTCACGGTAAACAATGACCTCGGACCTGAAGTGGGCTAGGAGTTTGCCTTTCGAAGGACTATAGTTAAGTCTAGCTTTGAGCCTTATGTCCTCTCTAAAAGTACTTATTTCTGTAGCTGTAATTATGGGAGAGTTCTCTGGCCAAATGATTTCATCGAGAGAGGTTAGCAACATTTTGACAAAGCTATGTAATCTAACATAATTTGATAGGTGGCGTCCAGAGGGGATGTTGAAGTGAGTAAGTTAGGTAAAATTACAAAACTCTTACGCACCCATATATTCCATGGTTTATTTAAAAAAGTAGCAGCTTACCAAATGAAATGGCCATTGAAAATGGGTACTTCAAACAGCCAAATGGTGTTACAAATTACCGCGACATTAATGACCTGGTATAGGATAGAGGCACAAATCAGATGAGTGCTGCAGTTTTAAAGTGTTATCGTGGTGTGGTGTTTGGCCTATTCTACGTTGTTTTTAGTGGTTTTTTCGACTGAAATTCATTTTAAAAATCGTATTTTAACGAAAAAATGTGTAAGAATTGAGGAAAATGGTCGTTTTCAGTGTGTTGACAACATGCTGTGTTTTCATGGAATTGACATGCTGAGGTGCATACGACATGTAAGAATTCATTGCAAACCGTAAATTAAGAAAATAAATACTGCATAATGTGCATAAATGGGGCATACTTCATGCAATGATGAGTAAATGAGTTGAACATCTGTGTAATTAGGAATTTATGATATTTATTAGGTACCATAGTTACAAAGTGAATTCATTTGATTAACTGGTGACATTACGTTGCAAAAATAATAAATTTTTTTGTAGAGTGTTTTAAAATCCTTAGGTAATCAATCATTTATTTACTGAGGTATTGTCACTTTTGTTTTGCAGATTATGGTCCTCACTCCTGAATTCACTTAATATATCTAGACGTTCCGGTGAATGTTAATCGGAAAATATATGTGTGGGGTTGATCGAATATTTGCAATATAATGCATGTATTCATTTAAATAAATATTTATGAAATGTTTATCAACCTTTATTAATTGTGCTTATGGTTTGTCACAGTGATAAGTTATGTTAAATTGAACAAGCACTGTGTGTAAAATGTTCTATTCAGGATATCAGTTATCACATTGACAGATTACGTTATAAGTTGTATTTCCTAGTAAGAACGAATTAGTCACTGAATTTGATTGATGCCTACAAGTGTGAGATAAGCAAAAATGCTTAGGTGATTGTGTAAGGGCGTAGGTATCATTTCATCACTTAGTGATTTCCCTTGAGACAGTAACCTAATGAACAGCAAAAAATACTAGAGTACGTCTGATAGATAGGGTATACTTAGCATACTTAACTTGGACTACTTGATATACCGATAGCAGTCGCGTACATATATTACCTACGTTATCTCAGTTATGCTTCGTTACTGCATTACAAATACGTGATCTACGATTATTGTCTTCATAACAGCAGTGAATAATTTTATTATACGCGACGCGATTCTGCATAGCTGAATGACTTCACGTAAGGCTTAATGACGCACTGGGGAAATATTGACTGTTTAAGACTTGAATGCATTTCATGAAAGGATCAATACGCTGCTTATTATTTTCGTGAAGAATGACATGCCGTAGAATTGATTAAGATGTAAGAGATTCATGCAGTCTGAACAAGTGTATACACTTAAAACAAAATGACTTGTAGGCCTGCATAAGGCTGCATGTACATTGTTGTCACTTCTGTTGCACGTGATTAACTATAAATTATAATAAAGTAAACGTTAACACAATTATGAGTGTAATATTATAAGACTAATAATGATAAGTATTATATACTTGTTTCAGTGACAGTCATGGCCATATGAAAAAGAATGATAATAATAAATGCAGTACCTAAGAATGTCAGTGGAATAGAGGCGTAGATTGCAAATATAATGTAGCAAACAAATCAATTACTTAGTTGACTGCATTGTTACTCTTAATTATGTGTAAATATAAATGTTTATAAAGAAATAAGTGTGCATTTAAAACACGTCTATTTGAAGTAAAGTAACATAAAATGTCAAATGCTGTATGGATTTATCATCCACCTTTAAAAGTTCGTAATGCCACATTGTGCTTACTGTACCTTTTTTATTCAACATGACTGAAAATAAATTCGTCATCATCATGAGATGGAGGCTAGATTTTTCAATGAGACTTGAGGATGTAATTGGTGATATCAATCAATGCAAGCGAAATACGTTAACGTCCATGTTTACACGACAGAAATTATTAACAATCCAACAGTTAAATTGACGTGTGTAGACCGCTGAGAATGTTTTCATATTCACTTTAATGTCTCTTGATAACATCAAGCGCAATATCTGCATTAATTTTCTTTAAAAGGTGAAGACACTGCCACACCCGTTGTGCGTATTCGTCTACATCACACTCTGTAATATTAACTCGCTGCATTGTCCTAATGGAAATATTTAGGTTGTATTCTCTGCACCATCTGCGGCTGTATTGCAATATATATGAAAGCGTATACATTTGTAACACACAAAATCACGTTACCTCCAGTGAACAATCCCTTATAGTAGGCGCACAGGACATGTGAACAAGGGAGACCGTGGTCATGGAAGTGGTGACAGGTACACACTCCAGCGGAGGTATCAACCAAGTGGTCATGTATTCCATCGAAACAATCAATTATGTCACTGCCCACTAATTCATGACGGAGTTTGCGGATACGTTCGTAACTCCTGTTGACAGTCGCAGCTGCATACGGTGTCAATTTGTCCAATTGCCTTTGAATCGGATCAGGAACCTATACAATAGTATAAGAGTAAAGTTACACTTACGTTGAACTGACGAAATTTCTGCAATTCAAACACAGTATCGTATGACCGCAGTCTCCAATATTTCAGGGCCGTATTATGAACCTTCCATAAAGTCAACACTAAGGGATCATTTCGTCGGAGTTGCAGCTTCAAGTGCCTGTAAGCAATTTCCACCCTGTTGTTTGTGTGGTTACCTAAATTAAGTGCTTTTCTGGAAAAGCATCACGCCCACATGTGCCTGTTGTTTATCCAATGTCCATTTAAAAAATTGTACGCCTGGGGGAACGTATGACGTATGTAACAGTAGAAATATGAGAACCTACGTATTTACCATTTTTCTGCTTTATGCAGAACTTGCTTTGGTCTAATACGAGTTGTAACCAGTTTTCCAAGTGCATAACGTAGGTCTGGATTAGGGAACTAAAAAACCACATTGGTAATCACTAACACGCAAGTACCTTCCGACCGAAGGCTCTAAGCAAATGAAATGAACACAGAATAATTCGGCAGCGCGGGAAAACATCCTTCACAGAAGAAATTTCTGCTTGGCAGTTATCCATAACAAATGTTTTTGTACCGTCTGTAAATCCCATAATGGACTGTAACATTCTCAGAACATGTGTGGTATCTGACACAGTTTCTCGCCGACAGAAAGCAAACATTACAGTAGCATCCTTTCCACATTCGTCCGTTACAACTAATTGAAAAAGACTGAATCTGCAAAAATAACACTATTATCACTAACTTACCCAACATTATTCGTTTTATACGTAGAGTCAATACATTTACCTCTGGGAAAGACTCATAAAGCTTTATTTGTTGGTGCAGACTGAAACATATTACATCAAGCTGTCCATTTGAACTCATAGTCCTGACCTCTCCTGTCGACCTTAATAATTGCAGAACAGAATCCATACGGTTCATACCTTAATTAAGATAAAGCATATATGTATACCTGCAAACATTTGCTCTTTAAACTTAAAGGCACCTTTTTGGGTAACATATTTCCCGAATTTCAAGAAAACTGCATTTTTCAATTCAGAACTTGAAATCATACATTCTACCATAGTATCCACTATGACCCTCTGCATTCCCGTGAGTTTACGTCTGCTATTGTCAACCATCATAAACTCTTCTGTACACGGATGATAATGTTCACCACTCATATCACCAATAACCAGACATCCGTTAAAACTGTTCACGCTAAAACTTGAAGTACAACCCATGCACTTAATACTGATAAAAAAGGATTAAGAAAAAAAATATACACTTACGGTGTTCCAGGTCTGACTCCTTCTGATCGGCTTTTTCTTTTCTGACCAAATGTACACACATAATCCACCCGTTCGTACCTCAAAATCGGATTATTTCTGTCAACCGGACTACTTCTGACAACATAACGAGTTTGTGCAACTTTGTTAGACTCTTTAAAAGCATCCTCAAATGAGTCCCAGGAGTTGAAACTTTTGCTCTTTAAAATCTCGTTGAATAATCTGCGTATATCGTCAGACATCACTAACAACAGCACTTTCAGGCTTTTAACAGCAGATAACGCCAACTCCGTATTGCCGTTACGTCTACGCACGGTTGAATTAACCAATCACAATGTTTATATGTGACCTTCAAGTGCTCAGCCTCTCCAAAAAGCCATTTGTGCCTCTATCCTATAGATATAAGTATATATATATATATATATATAGACCTATCAAAAGCAACCCTGTCTGTCGTGTATCTCACTGGCGAGCTGACGAAATAACAAGCTATTCTGTCACTGGAGGATTCCGACCCTAAACGAAACTACCAAATACGATGACATAATGGCCTTGACCAGTTCATCGGATGAGTCCGTAATGCGCGCAACTTAAGAAACTTCCGGAGAAGTGAAAGTAAGTGTGAAGGGGTAGTTACACAAGTTCCATTTTTCGTCTGTGTCCCAGAGTTTCTTTCTGGAGGCTTCAGTGATAGTCCAAGCGTATTTTTGGACATAAATTTGTTCAGATAACTAAGTATCATGCTGTGTGAACAACTTGGGAATTTCTTGTAGAGATGGTCGTCGTTGGGAATTCCCAAGCTTATAACAATGCTGAAATAAATCTCGCTAATTCTGAAATAATTTTGACTCCTGGTAATGAGTGAATTCTGACATTGTATGGTTAAACGCACAAACTGGATCTCAATATATAATGAGTGTGGAATTGGGGTTGCTTTTAAACTAATTAAATCTGAAAGACCCGATGCATGCAATGTGGAAAAATAATATATTTTACCAATTACCTTGTTATGACTGTGAGACGAATTGCACAGTTAAGACTAGTAGATCGGTGTTAATTATATTATCAGAACTTGAGAATTTAGCTAGAGGTAGGATGATTGACCCTGTTAAGTCAGATAACCCGAAAAAAAAATCAACCATTGCAATGTGTTCGCTTGCGGTAAATGACACAATAAAATAGGATAGGGTAAAGGTATTCAAAAATAGTATAGTTAGGTCGATGGAGGTGTTAATCACTGAATCTGTGTTCATCGAATCAACAGCAAACACGTGCAGTCGGACTGACGCAATGCCTATACCGGGTATATAGAATGGTGCAATGGATAGCAAAGAGAATTGAAAAAAACTTACCAGTCAAACAATGAAGCCGTGCAAATAAATCGATAAAACAATTAGCAATAAATTATACTCGAGACGTAATCTAGTTATCATGGTGTGTTATCTAATAAGCTTGTCAAGCATATCGCAGCTGACTCCTAGCTTTCACAGGAGTTCAAATATAAGCATTTCAAATATTCGTGGGGATGTACCGGGACTGTTGCAAAAGTGATGCATTAGTCTTGATTTCTGACTTTTGCAGTTCACTTAAAATCGTTAATTATGCGGTTAACTCGTCATACGGTCACTAGGTTGAAATCTAATTATCCACGAGTTTAATGTTTAACAATGTGATACAATGCTACTGTTATTGTTATTATTGAATCCAGGTACGTGTCAATATCATTGAGTAGCGTTGCAATACGCTGTCATGCCTTGAATGTAGAATAGATGTATGAAAAGCATCTCACTTTTCAATTATAACAATATGTTCTGAAATAGTAGAATACGGCTCATAGTGGTATCTGAAGAAAACAATCAACTGATTTTGTAGAGCTGCATTGATTGAAATGGTTAAGACATAATCAGCCACTCCTTCCCTTGATAAACAGTCTCTGCAAAAACATGACTAAGTTGACAAAGAACTAGGTGTAGTCAGACCAAAATAGCACCGATCAATTAAGTCTTTAACCGTTAGTTTGAGGCGTCTAGGGGCACAGCTTGCATCGCTTATACCCTAGGATTGCTGCAAATCTGTTTTTGGATAATTTGGGTGACATGACTCAAATTTGTGTGTCGTAGACGCATTCAGTTCTTCTTGTCATTGACTTTCGGAAAGTATCCATTCAGTCATTTCCCTTCCACACTCGATCTATCTTAATTTCGTCATGCTTCTTCCCTCTCTAATTTCATGCTTTTACAAAATGTATCTACTTGGTTCTATCTTGATAAGACATCTATCCGTGAAGTTCAGTTTATGGTGCTCCCTTGTGAATACTGATGGACTAGGATCAAACAACTTACCGACATCTGTGTGTTAACGGCTGTTCTGTTGCTACTGTAGATCTGTTACAAAAGTTTACCTCTAACAAATTAGTCAAACGCAACATCTGATTGCTTGCTATATGTGCATCCTAATATATGTTCCTCGCCATCTGACATCACTTGAACTTTAATTTTAACCTTATACATGCGGTTAACTACTTATGTATAAGTGCATGCACTTATCACTGACAATTACTTTATGTAGTAACATTTTCTCTCAATACATTTAGATTTTTATTCAGTATTTGATTTCAGTTTAAAAAGTCTGTGTACTTGTGGTACTGTATAAACTCATACAAGGTTTACACTTGACAGAAAGGCATTAATTTTCATATATATATATATATATATATATATATATATATATATAAGCTTCGTATTTCTCAAACCCTTCTTAACATGGTAATTGTGAGGTCTCTGAATATACTTATTTTCAAAAATGCATACTTTTCATTCTGAAAAATGAAATCTTACCCTGTCGTTCTGCATTAACTTCACAGCTATTCTATTCTGCTACCTAATTTTTCTCCTTTGTATTTTCTTTCCTTCCCCTGGTCATATTCTTGATATTATGTTTTACAATACAAGCATGAGTAATGATGTACGATATTCAGGCGGTGCTGTTTGTAACAATTCGGATGATGAAGTCGACTATATGTCTGATGCCATCCTGAAAGAAATGTAAGCTTTCATATTTTGTTATTAAATATGTAGAGAAGATGTAAAACCTGGACTAATCGTATCACGGGATACACAGAGGCAGCGTTTAGTAGAAGAAAATCGACGTAAAAATAAATGTCTTTCAAAGTCAGAAAGAGAACTCCACCATCTCAAAGAAGGTCTGAAAAAACAAGTTGGACCAGAAAATAAAGGATTTAATTTGCTTTCAAAAATGGGCTACGTTCCGGGAAAAGGCTTGGGTAAAAATGGTATGTATATCTTAGCAATGCACGCGTTCATTTATATGTAAATGTTTGATTTATTGCTCTGATATATATATATATATATATATATATATATATGCCACTTGTATATATCAGACTTTAGGTCAATATACTTAAGATATCAATATCGTTCCTTTGACAAATAAGATTATCTTTTAATGTCACCTCTTTCTCTTTTTCAGCCACTGGTAGAGCTGATCCTGTTCCTATTGAAATTCCTCAGGGTCGTGAGGGTCTTGGCTTTGCTACTGAAAAAAATGAGCGTTTGCTGTATAGGGAGACTCTGAGACAACAAATGCAGATTGCATGCAAAAATGAATTTCGCGATATTATGGCCGTTAGATTTCGACAGAATCGTCTAAACCGCCAATTTCATGCCGCTCGTCGAATATGTCGGGATTTAGACTTGAAGGAGTCTATTACAACTCCAGTTGATGAGTCGTTTTGGCCACCTCCTGACCCTGTTGCAGAAGAAGTCACTGACTGTACCAAACGCAGAATGGGGAATAGTACACACAACCATATATCTTCAAAAGACTTGCTTCCTACACCTAATTTAAATCTTGAAGAGGATGACATTGGTGAAGACCTTCAAGATAATGATTTAGCTAAGCTTGACCCAACGCATGCAAAGTGTGACTATGCATTAGTAAGTACTTCACTTTCGTTTTATCTATGACCAATAAAAACAAAACACTCACATGCTTTCAGTGTCTTTTTCAGTCATCATATACAGGTTTGCACATCATATTTTACTAGTGTACGAAAACACATAATCTGATTTACGACTTCCGGCTCACTGATGTTTACTAGACGCATGTCTTGAAGCTGTACTGAGAAGTCGTGGCCAGTATGTCAAGGTGAAGTGGATGATCATCGGAGGAATGGGTTGAGGCTGGTACTATATCACGAATTGACGAAGTTGGAATTTACGGATTTCCGGCCCAAGTGGCTGAATCGTGAGCAAACTTGGTCTCGAGACAAGAAGGTTTTCAGGTTTGATCCCTGATTGGTACGCATTTGCGAAAAGTCCCAAACTAGGACAGAGTAACTTTCCACTGCCCCATATTTTTCGGTGATCTTTAAATGATATTGATTTGTAACGAAATCTACATTGGAATTAGTTCAAGTTCCTACAAAAATTGTAATCTAAATTTAACAGATTAGCAGGCTATGGTAGTCGTTCTTGGCACTTGAAGTTAACATGTTTTTACTTGAGAAAATGGTTTTTACGACCTCAGCTGTTACGGAACATGGTTCTTTATAGGGTTGGCAAGAACTGATTATAGATAGTTCCGTCATACACTTTTTTCACACCTTTTGGTCGAATTTTATATGTTATTCCAATTTTGTAGATTCAACGAAACTTCCTGCAACTTTTGAGTTATCTGCGAGGTCAACATAACTATTGTTTTTGGTGCAGCTTGCAGTACGAAAATCAATCCGAACTCCTAAATCAGTGTCCTGGCGAGACTGAAGACGAACATGAATAATTCATTTTACTGAAAATCTTGTATATATATTGCTACAAACCGTTGTACATATTCAAATAAATCATTGCATATAGCAGCAAATCAATATGGCCTTCTAACAGACTTTTAATGATTAAGCGGTGGGTTGCATATGTTCACTGAAAAATTGATTCACTGTTGTTCCATTCATTTATGCCTATGTACATTAGTGGGGAGTTATTTATTACAGTATTGAATAAAATCTCTATTTTGCACTAGGTTGTCATTAATATAGTGGAAATCATTGTGTTTCACGGGGCTGAAGAGGAGTTTAACGATGATTAACGCAAGTCAAATTGTAGGTGTTCACTAGTGAGAAAAAACCATAGAAACATATTTTTGGTTTACTATAGTTTCTGTCGTTTCGAGAAATTTGATTCGTACTCTTTTAGTAAAGAAATATAATATTCATATGTAGACATTGGAACTTGAAGGGAAAAAGTGGATAAAGTAGAGTATGTAGCGCCGCTACATCCACAATAATGCGATGTGCATGTCACAATCGGCTGTTGAGATACTTTTAAATAATAGTAGGATTGAGCCTACTTTTAAAATCAAGTTGGAACGCATGGTATATAGTTTTTTGAAACGATTAGTTCCCTTTATGAATTTAGACGAAGCAATAAGAAGACTTAATTTATCTGAATAGTGTAATGTATTTGCGCAACACATTTCGAACAATCTGACCACACACGGACTTGTCATAGGAATATATATATATATATATTAAAGTCAAGGGGTTAGAAAATAGACTTAGGTCAAGTTAAAAAGACAGATTGAAGGTCAAAATAACAATGATCACTTAACCAAAAAAGGGAGGTAATAGTACATCTGCCCTGCTATCGAAACAAAGTTTACCAAGGAAGGTTTAGTGTGATGAACGCATAAAGGTGGTTTAAACTCTCAAATTGCTATGGCTTCCACAAACTGCCCCAAACACGTTTTGTAGATAGGTTTAAAAGACGTGTCAACACCAATTTCATGTCCTGTCTCTATAATATGTTTCGCAATAGAGGAGCTACGTCGTCTGCTCTCACCACTGATGGGTTCTGGAGATTCAGTTTGCTTCTGGAGCCATTTAGGGATATACTCTGAAGTCCATACTTGCAGAGACCAATGAGTCCTCCCTATGTTTGTGATCACACATACATTCATATTGGTATATACAGTGGGATGTGACTTCATTTTTTACATGTTCTAAGGGTTTAGATGAATGTATGGGCTTCATATTCTCAATTATACATTTCGAGTTGAAATAAACACCGTTTTTTACGACATGAGTGGAATTCGATCAGTCACTTGCTTCAGAAGTCTGTAAAAAAAGGAAAGGCCTTGGAAAATTAGCAACCCCCTTTATACTTCCTTCAAGTCTTCACTTTGTGTCTGAGTAGGTGATGGCATGCCCCACTTCATAGTTGCTGTGAGTTACTTTAGGACTTAGTAATCTGTCTTTTGAAAGTGGTTAATAAGCTTATCGAATATTGGCCTAAATTCTATTATTATTCATTTCAATTTCGCTGAGATTTCACAAATATAATTTTATAAATATTGCTGTTTAAAATGGTTCAATCTGACAAAATCACTCAGAACCAGTTTGGTATCTGTAAGCAATGTTTTGCTCTACAGATTTTTCACCGGCGTTCTTTTTTTATTCACGCAGTTGCTTGCGAAAGGTGGAGAGTTTTATTTAATTCATACTATTTTAGTTTCTGAAATCATTTCAATGTAAAATGATATTGTATAGTGTACGATTTCAAATTATATAATGCATCATACTATAGATTGAAACTACTGCATTGTCTGTTAAATAATCAACTCTTCGCCCGTAAACCTACATACAATTGGTGATTTGTCACGAATTCAGATATGGAAGTTAACATTTTTTTAATAAAACACATACACTTATTGAATACCTATCTGCCTTAACAATTAAACTAAGGTCAAAAAAATAAAGTAGGGGTCACATCTTCATCTATAGTAAACGGTTTTCTCTTAGCAAATTTGCAATGTATACTTTCGTTAAATAATTTGGAACATTTAATTCTACAAACTAATACTGACAGCAATCTTGGACTGATTCCAAAATATGAAGTTCTGCATAAAACAAATAGAGGTGAGGATAGACTAATGTTTAAGTACACCGGTAACTACTTTGATTTCGGTAAACAAAATGATTAATGTAATAATCAGTTATAGCCACCACAGTATCTTACTAACTGTTAGCTAGTAAACGAACACCTTATATTGCATTACTAAAAGAATATCTACTGTTGTTAAGAAGCATACCTTCAGTTTATTCGTTATTCCCCCACACCACAGAATTCTAAATCGTATTACTTCTTCTTCAGATACGTATTTCTAAGTGAATTATCTCAGTGTACAGTTAAAAGCAGGGACTGCATTTATTTAGGCAAAACCATGTTAGATGAAATGCTATGTGTTGTACAACAGAACGCTATAATCTTTTCCATTTCTTCAAAATACTAAATATCCAGTCCAGCTATTGAGTCTGAACAAACTATATAGAGTAGCATCTTTACCTTCCATTTACGAGAACACCAGTTTTGTGTAGCTTCCGAATGGCATTATTTTATTCCTTTTCAGATAATCAAAATAAAACCAATTTAAACATATAAAAGAAGTATTGATAAATGCAACATACACTGTGCGCATGCATAAAGTGTAACCAGTATATTTTGATATAATAGAGTGTGTAAAATATTCTTTCAAATACATACACTTTCATTTACACAGGCAAAGAATGAAGTCACTAAGACAAGATTGTTTTTTTTTTTTTAAAAAAAGAGACACTTTAATCAATCCCTTTAAACAACAAATAAGTTAGTTATAATTAAAAATATAGACTAAACCAAAACCAAAGCGAGGAACACCAAAAAGCAGAAGTTAGATGCTTGGATGTTGATTATGCGAAATTGTAGTAGTATTAGTAGTGCCTGATTATAAAATATTATAAATGCCAAATTAATGCATAAATAATCACTGATATCAGATATTACTTCAAGCTAAAACAGCAGGATGCAAAAGTAAATGAATATGGAAATTTAGTGGGGAAAAAACGATTGACTCCACGAAATGACAATGATGAATGCAAGGAATGTCAACAAAATGGCTAAAATATATATATGAGATTGCATGAGCAACCACACGATGCAGTTCAATGTGTGTAGAATATACGATAATATAACCATTTAGATCGCCAAAGTGAGAAAGAATTATCAAACTTAAATACGTATACACCAACACCTGGATATTGATGTGTACCACAGTAGACTTCAGTATGGCAGTCTCTTCTGTAAATTGGTATAAGTTCGTCAGTAGGAACTCGAGGTTGTGATGACCTTTTGCCCAATTCCAAATCATGAGGAGATTCTAAGCATAAAGAATTGGAAAGCACAATATCTTAGACATCATAATTACTTAAACTGATATTTAAAGAAAAAGGTGAATAAATAAATAAAAAAAGATGAAAAACAATAATATTTATTTGCCTATGACGTCATGAGACAATGAATAGAGCTTAAATCGGATGTACAAAGCGAGATCGAATTTAATCGTTTGAAATAATTCGAGCACTGAGCATATGATTGGCACTTCGTATCTTCCAATAGACAAGAAGCAAAACGATGTTGTCTCTACTAACACTATGTCATTTAACGATAATAGCATTAGTAAAGAATTTATAAAATATGAGCTTTTATACGTTAACCCAATCAGTTTTTCTGTATGAATTAACTCTAAGTTGTGAAATAAATGAATTGGTAAAAGACATGTGCAGATAGCTGAATTTGTCCAGTGTATGAATTATAAAGAGACCGTATATTTATGCAATAAAAACGCTTATTGCATTTATGTTGACCATGTTAGGCTGTAGAAGTGAGGCGCACCAATCACTATCAACGGAATTAATAAGGAAGGAGGTCACTTCCTTCACTTATCTAGGAAGCATCATTTCAACTACTGTCAATGTCAAAACCAAAGTCGGAAAGGCAAGACAGACTCTCATCACTCTGAAATTAGTTTGGAAATTTTCTGTACAAAGCATAAAGAACCGAATGTGGATTTTAAACACCAATGTTAAGTCACTTCTTCTATATGGGTCAGAAAATTGACGAACGCATCACGAAAAGCATTTCCAACAGCCTGCTGCAGACTTCCATAAACGGCTGTCTTCGCTGGCTCGATACTGAAGATCCGATGGCAGAAAGGATAAGCAACAGAGAACGAACCAACCAAGAACCTATTGCTTAACAAATTTGTAGACGAAAGTGGTGATGGATCAGACACAAGCTGAGAAGACTGTCTAATGACATCGCGCTCCAGGCTCTCGAGTGGAACCCGATTGGAAATGACGAGTTGGGCGTCTTTCCGAGGGTGATATGGAGGAAATGGTGTGAAGAGATGAGAGACTATGGGCAATTATGGGGCCAGCTAAAGAGAGCTGCAGAAAACGTTACCTTACACTAGGAGTCCAGAGGAACAACAATACTAATAATAACAACCCTCCATTCATTTTCACTTAACTTGGATTCGAATTTATATGAAATGTGTCTGCTATGAGATTTTCTTCATGAGTCTTTTACAACTTTCCTGAATAATTTCTACATTATCAAAATCAATCTTGAAGCCTGATACTACGGGGTGTAAACTTATGATAGCAAATTTTTCAAGCCTTTCAAGTTACGTTTGATTTCTTGGTGATGAATAGAAGCCCTACGATTTTTGATTCTTCTGGCCTCGATTTGCCAAGATATTTACTCCACGTCAGTTATATCACAGTCTGAGCATTTTAGTTTGTAAACAGATCGTGAATTCTCCAAGAAAGTTGTTTTCCACTGGAAAGGGATTGCTGTTTAGTGTTATTGGTGTTCTAAGGAGTGCTCTCATGCTGCTTCTGTTGATGTGTTTGAACTGTATGAAACAACAACTGCTATGGTGCATGTTTTCGAAGAACTGTCTCGGTTACATGTGATAGTATGGCATGTGCTACTGACAAGATTTGTCAGTAGTGGAGAGACAGATTTGACGTCAAACAGAGCAAATGAACAAGAGTTTCCGCAAAACATAAGAGACACGTAAAGACGACAAAGAAAAACATTACAAAGGGTAGAAGTAGTACAAAACGGAAGATTTGTGCACATGACAATTTCCAGATAGGACGTACATAATTTTGCTATATAGTGATACCGAATTTCAAATAAATACCCCGTTACCAAGTCTGTTGTCTTTTACCGTTATATTTGGTGTCACTGCCTCCAGACAATGAAGGTTCCATGGTTGGCTGCTTTCGAAGGAAACAAGGAGCTTCTTGCGGGACTTCAGAGACATCGGCGAGTTGGTGGGCGTCAAGGAGCCGACGGTGTAGGAGGTCCGCAATGTTTGCTTTCCGTATCATGTTTGAATTACAGGCAGCCTGATTTTTGAATTTCGTATCATTACGAAATCCAAACTGATATTTTCTTTTGTTTTTCCTGTGTAAATTTCAGATCAGACCTCCTGGTTAATTTGAAGTGCATAAAATATTTCATAGTACTATTTCACAAACAGTACAAAGAGATAAAGGCTTTCTTTTCCCAACCATCTACAAGTTCAATAGACCGAACTGAACGGTATAGGAACAAATGATAGAATATTTTCGGAACCGTAACAACTTGCTCGTTGAAGGAATGTCAGTGGTAGGTAGATATCACTTTTGCAGAAAGAGATGAATTTGATCATCTATCACAAAAGAGCAACTATTCATTTAGAGAACTTAACTGAGTAGCATATTTTAAACACGTAAGAAGAGAGTATAATACTCAGAAAGAGATATACTCGACAAACCTAGATAACATTAAAATTTCTAATGTTCATTTCCTACCTTTATCTCCATTCTCAGGTGAGGGCTTTTCTCCAGAATTATTATTATAACTAGGTCCATCCTCATCGTCTTCTTCACCGCCTTCTTCATCACTTGACTCAGAGATGTTAACTGATATATTTTCAGGCGGTTCCAAATCCCATTCAAAATATAAGCCAAAACCTAAATCATAATAATCCGTGGCAAATTCCCAGCATATAGCCTTTCCATTGGGATGAGTTGGTACGCGTACCTAAAACAAAAATAGTGTCATCAATGAGTATCTAGTAGAATTTAGACAATAAAACATTTTTGATGGGAAAGATTATCAGATAATATGCGGTACTGTGGAAACATTATTTGGTATTTTTTTCCTAACATGCAGATTGACAAATAACAATTGAAATTACTACTAACATTATTTAATGTTTAGGCTAGTACACTTTAATGGATTACTTTCCCACTAGATAATTCAATCAGGTCCTCTAGAAATTAGGATGGACATCTGATGTCAAATAAAATTATACCAAAGCAGTATTCCCCTAACAAGTTTAGCCTCTTTAGTGACCATTAAATCTTTAATCACTTAATTTTGCTTCCCTCTTTCTTTTTCATAAGCAAGTGGACTGCATAATATTAATTTACCTAATTTTTACAGACGTCAAGTAAGAAATCGAAGGCACATTAGTCACATTAGCCTTTGCATACAAAAGAAGTTTGTTCTACCTTTGTCTCTCCCTTGGCCTAGGTGAATTCGATTCAAAACCCTCCCGCCTTTTCTTATTTTCCGTTTCCTTCGTATTTTTATGATATTTATTTAAACTCTGATTATCTGTCCACTTCACCTTTAGTATTACGTAACTTTTAAGATTTGACCTAATTTATTTACTGAATTGTCTACATATACACATATTATCACCTTCGTTATTCTTATCGCCACTTGCATAAATCTTATAATGAATATTTTGTTATCTTTATAATCATCGTTATTAACTACATTCAAAAGATTTACCACATTATTATAATCATTATTATTATTTGATCCATAAAATCACCGTCATTGGTTAAAATTTTTACATATAAATCTATGTAAATTAGAGTAAAGCCTGAAGAAGATCTAATTGAAAACAATATTGTTCGCTTATTTGTCTTGTTCTAACACTTTGATTTTCCCTATCAAAAGCTGTAATACGTCAGCAAAAGTTAAAAAAATGTTTAATATCAAAATTGGATAGCGCTTTTGGCATTTATAAAGGTGGCGTCTGAGTTATAGTCTCAGTGGTGACACTATCGCTTACTGGGGATGTATGTACATCCAGGTGACGAGTGCCAAATAAGAGAAAATGCACATTCTTAATTCCAGTGCCAGCTACTATTAAGCAGATAACATCACCTCAACTGTTATACATCATTGAAGAGTTCGTAAAAGTGCTAACAAGTTAACACACACAAGAACATTTCGGTTTAGTGTAAATCGGTCAACGGGGAATATGAAATAGCTTGTACACTTTGTGGTGAGAGCTGGCTGCTAGCCATATTGGTAGACAGTAATTTACGTCCCCAATATTGGTCGTGAGAAAAATAAGAACAAAGACTGATTCAACAACCAACCACAGCAGACTTTGCGTAGGCGGATACAATTTGCAGATAGATAATCTGAACTTCAATAAACGGCCACAAAGAGATGAAAGATTAACGTTCAACGAGAAACCACCAATCAGAAGACTGTGTTTGTTTGCTTACAATAATCTATAATAATGTACATGAAAATATATAAATAGGTGTTGATTTCCTAAATAAAGGATCTGTTGCCTGGCCCTTGTCTTCTGTTGTTACAACATTACTTGCATGTCCAAAATGTAATTTAAGCGACTGATTTATCATCACAGAATTTATTTGACCTATGCTATACAGTAAACAGGGATTACAGAAGAAAGACTCCGTTATCTGGGCAACTGTAATTTGCAAACAGATGATGAGAAAACTTATGAACAATTAACCGGTGAGCTAAAATATTATTTTTTTTTAAAAAAGGAACACATTGAATATCAAATTATTAATATATAAATAAATTACAGAGTTCTTACCGTTGCTGTAGCTAAAGAGCCTATCTTTATACAACATTCCTTTTGTACATCAAGAATCTCTCGTTTGAACTCAGCAATATCCTTACGAGTCCATATTGTCGCAGGGATTAGAGGTAGTGAAACTGGAGAATCTTAATTTTTATTATTTTTTTAAAAATATGTAAATAAAAATTTGGTAAATTATACAATTCAATGGCTTTTGAAATTTTTTTTGAAAGCAAACATTTATAAACTCTAGAGAATATTTTTTAATACCTGTCAAGAAAATTCATTTACATACAATTCACTTAAACCAGTAACTGATAAAATTAAAAGCTTTAAAGTGTATAGTCTCAAAAAGTAATTTGATGAATATAATTCTGCTTCTGTCATAGACGAGCACTACATACTTTATTTACTGCCAGTGTATTTGAATGCTAGTCAGAGTGAATGATGATAAGTTAATGAGTATACACTAAAGTATAACCATTGACGAATTTAGAATTCGACATCTATGCCTCACTTCTATAAACCATCAAACTTAGAGGACTGAAATAAATGAACTGAGTTCCAGCATGGAACTTTGAACAGAAGGACAACAGTTCAAGTCACCACCCTCCAGGTAAAGAAAACAGAGAAGAGATTCAAAAGAAACTACAAATAGCAGCAATGTGAGGGAGAAAGGAAGAATAGTAACATGGAAAAACTTAAGAATTTAAGGGATATGTGAGAACACAAATAGCGAATACGTCTGCATCACTGAAAACGATTTCACCAATAGTCTATGGCCACTGGTTCTTAGCACCCTGAGGACTCCAACTAGACAGTTTATACCTCCCTAAGTGGCTCAAAACAACTGTCAAAAACTTCATGGACTGATGGCACATTTGAGTTTGATCTGAAAATAAATTAGTCAATACACTCTACTGTCCAATTATAAGCTGTAATATAGAACAAATCACTATAAAACTTATTTAGTAATAGTAGATCAATTAATTGAAGTGAAAGGTAGACAATAAATTAAGTACTCCAAATTGAATGCAGAATACGCCGACTACGAAAGAGAACAATATAGAAGGGAAAGCAATCAATCAGAATAAGAATAACAGTTTTAATATTCTTCATATTAAATGAATGTTTGCTGGGTTTACGCCTTTGCTTTTAGTTAACTCCCTTACCAATACAACATTCAGCCCTTACAAAAGGGGTTATACTTTCCAAATTTATTTTTTTTCCTTGTTCGTTGATAAAAATAATCAAGTGCATTATTTCTTTCTAGTACTTTCAGGTGAAGCCAGTACTAAATAAACAAGGCTGGAATGATTAGTGTAACTAATAATTCATAATTTTGGCAAAAGCATCACGGAATGAATGAATTTAAGGATTTCATTTCCGTAAATATTACAACTTCAAATTTAAATACACAGTAGACAGTACATGAGTGTTGCTAAGCAATTTTTCAGCAAAATCCAGTGAAATATAAAACAACTATACGTACAGTGAAAATATCAATTTTTCAGGGTTTTTTCTTTTCCTATGTTAACGAAAAACAAACTATTTTGACGATATACTGAATAACATAAAACTTGGGTTGCATAAGTATTACAGTCGATACAACCCCTAATATATATAAATATATATAAGGGTTTTGCCCCAGTTTGGGACTCTTCACCAGTACGCACCCGCCGGGGTTCGAACCCAGGACTTTCTGGTTACAAGGCGACCTCATAGACCATTGAGCCACTGGGACCCGATCCAATGGCCAGCCCATGAATTCTAACTCCTGCCAGATCACTATATAGCAAGACAAATTAGTAATGTCTTCGTTGAATAACTGTTGTCACCTTCGACCTGCTGTAAAATAAAAGCAACTCTAACTTATTTTAGATTTATTTCAACTGGATTTGACTAAGAGTTTATCGTGAAATCGTTGGATGCGAATAACTGACTTTCTTATATTAAACAGTATTATTTATCACTCACACTAGACGTTAGGTGTTACCACCATAATTTCATGTGAAACTGATGGTGTTTTCGAAAGACAAACCGCTACTCGTGAAAGTAATTCACACATAGGAAGACAACTTGAAACCAGAGATAGAGGTAGAAAAATTTTCCGGCAGAAACGTGTAAATTTTTTCAACACTTATCGTCAGTGAATGGTTAGTAGTGAAATACTGAGACGTAAAAATGTCTGTCTGTCTGTTTTCGACATAGAACTTTGCACTGATGTGCGGTAGTTCAAGTCGCCACACTCCATGTAGCACAGACGTAAAAATGTTTATGCTGAAGGCTGTTTTATACAGTCCTAATCTATGAATAGCTTGTGGGAAGACAACTGGTATTATTAAGATAAAGTATCTTCACACGGTACAAAACACAGTAATTTCCTGGCATTTTGCCCTTTGATTATCAAATTTAACAACGAAACTATTGTTGACCTACGCATGATTTAAAGCATTCAGAGGATTCCGTCAAAAATACCACTAATAAACATTTGCTGTGTAGAAATTAAGCCCAAAAACTTACGTCATTGATGTTGAAGACATATTTAAGTTTTAGAGGATAAAAGAACTTTGGTTTCACTTTTAAACCTATAACAAAACAGACAATTTCATTGATAAAAAATGTAGAGTAACCAAAATACAAATGGAGATTAACCTATGCAGTAAGGAGATAATTACAATGAACACACTTCTACTCTAAAAGAGGCTAAAAAGTAATTTTTTAAAACACTCACATAATGATATGAAAACATTATAAAAAGGACCTAACCTCTTTCGTATTCACCATTTGTATCATCCGATTTTTTCCCAACTGACTTTATTTCACGTAACTAAAAGTCATACATAATAGATTGGGAAAACAAATCAAAATATTATATACACAGTAGGAGCAAGAGAAAAAAAAATATGAAATTAGAATACGAAGTAACCAAATATTCAAGGTCACCAAACACATGATACTAAGCCATTTTACTTAGATTACTGCTATGCATGCAATCACACAATAGAATAGGATAGTGTCTATGTATTAAAAAGTAATATGGTTAAACAAAATGAGGAAGTATAATCACCGTAACTTCGTTTTTCTAGTCAACACACATCCTATGTGATGTAAATCACGCGACAACAGTCACAGATACATGGAACATTGCATTAAGTAACGGGAAGAAACTATATAAAGCCAGCTATGATAAAATATGATGTGATTCTAAGTAGTAAATTGTTCTCGAAACGTTATCCAGTTATTACTAATATATCACTGTGTTATATTAAATATTTATCTAATATGGAGTCTTACTTACTTACAGTACCCGAGATATAGCATTATATTAATGCAGTATTATCTTGTTACTTTTATTTTATTCCTTTGCGTTTCCAGTGGAACATAGGGCTTCAAACATGAGCTTTGAATTTTCAGCAGCAGTGGTGTTTTTTACGGGTGGGGTTGTTAACCTCATGCCTAACCTTCCCTCTTAGTCAGGCTTACAACCGGCTAGGGGAGATGAAGATGTGCGCCAGCCGGGAATCGAACTCCGGGTCACACGCATGGCTGGCAAGCATCCTACCGCTGAGCCACCGCCACACAAAAGCCAATGAGCTTCGGCGAGGCGGATTTGAACCACAGACCTAAGGACCACTGCACCAATCTACGGTCCTCCGCCCTACCAACTGAGCTATCACCGGACCAGAATCTGTTGCTCAACAAATATTTTGAAGAAAATACAGATAGATCAGACACATGCTGAAGAGACCGTTGCATGACATCACACTGCAGATCCTTGAGTAGGAAACAACAAGTTGAGTGTAGCTACGAGGCTGACATGGCGGAGACCGTGTAGGGAAGAGATGAAAGCAGCTTATGGTTAATTGTGGGGACTGCAGAGAACGGGACAAAATGGAGATTTACTATTGAAGTCCTATGTTCCATGCGAAAACCAAGAGGAAAATAATGATAGTGAATTATATAACACAAAAAAGGAACTGCGATGGATTTTGAAAATTTTCTCCTACTGTGTACACAAAAAATTAACAATATTATTTTACTACTTACTTAAATTATGAAAATTTTAATTTCTACGGTCTTCAACTTCAGTTAAATATCAATAATGAACGACAAATTAGAGTGCTATGTGTGAGGTTAGTTCATGAGGCTAAGAAATGTATCAACTACGGGTGTGCTAATGTTAAACTATTTTGAATAATATAATTAAAAGTATGGGCTACACATATAACCAGTCAAGAGAAATTAAATACTTGAATTAAATGATAATTCACCTGTTCAAGTTGCTGCTGTTGATGAATGATTTGAAACCTGTAAACTTCGGAAAGGTAATGATCAAAATATTGCTCTTGCATTTCAGCTATCAACTCTTTTTGCTAAAAACGAAAAATAACATGTTTATGCCGCCAAGGTGAACACACCTTATCTGGATCTCTGGGGAACTGCTCTTTAGCATAGTGTTCGTATAAATCTTTGGTTTGTTGAACTAAGGCAGATCTGATTTCACTTCTGAAAAGTTAAATATGAAGTGTGCAAAGTGGCAATACTCTTTCTGATCCAAATCTTGATCACTGCAAAATTCTTCATCTAAGCAGTTAGAATTTTCATTTGTTTCTTCATTTGGATTAGGTGTATCATTTAAAGAGAGTGTTTCAAATTTGTCTAGGCTGAAAACATCTTTCTCAACTGTCTCCATTATTTACAAAATGTTCATAATCTATTAACAACAAGATGAAAATGAAAACCAAAATCGGGTACAACTTTCATTGAACCGTGTTTAAATATTGGTTAAAAAAAAGCCAAACACCTTAGTCTAGACGAACGCCTAGCACAGAAAAACTACTCCTTTAAAATATTAAAATATAAAATATACTGCAAATTGACCAAAATTAGGAGTATCCTAACTACAGTGCATTTTGTTTAACGAATTAACTAGTGCAAAATGTTAGGTAAACTAGTAAGATGGTAGTTCATTGTATTGTTTATCCAAACACAATCTGGTAGAATTGATAACGAAAACATACGATACCCATAGGTGTAGTGATATTTCAATAGAAATAGAAGAAAACAATGTAACAAATAGAATGAATACATAAATGCCACTAAAATATTGTTATGATATACTAATTCACAAAAAGTGAAAACCAAACTAGTTGTCAAGGGAATGGTATGAACAACAGAAGTTTTAACTTGTTTGATATCTAAGACCCAATCAAAGAAAGTAAGCAGAAGCTACCTAAAAAGTGGAGACTGTAAATATTTGTATGTGCTACACAACATAAATGTAACATTACTTCTAGTTTCAAATGCACCAAACAGGGTATGAAAGTGATTGACGAGAACTTTGGAAACAAAGTTACAACAGCAAAACCACAAGATTTCTTCGTTGACTCTTGATAAAAGTAGTAATTACCTCCATGCCTTTTTAAAAACGCCCAATTTTTCGGCATCCATATAACACTACATAATTTATTACGAGGAAAGATGCATCGTATTTGTCTTAATTCTAAACTAGTGAGTCTCGTACAACATATGGGAAATAAAAACTGAAGAGCATATGGATACTACTATGATACGCTCAACAGTCACGACTGAATGACTAACGAATCAACGCAGAACTTTGCGTGAGTCTGTATCCGTTCCAGATGCCACATTATTAAACGCACAGAAAATATGATACAAAGGTTATGATGGTACGAGGTTGTGAAAGGAAGATAACTGAATGCACACTAGTACAGGCGTTCGGAAACTGGAAGATGGTAAGCAATGAATGAATATGTGACAGTGTGAACAGTTCTGAGTTATATTATAAAGGGGCTAAACAGCTAAACTTAGTATGAAAGAATAGATAACGATTCTACAACAGAAACATTTAACACAGATGAACCCAAATAATTTATAGCATTAAAACCTACAAAAAAGATCTAGACTTTTACCTTTTCTGGCGAAGTAAGTTTGCCCATTATGACAAATATCCCCAAATAAAGAATGCCAATTAGCCTACACATTTCCAGAAAAGATGAAATAACATAACGACCAGAGACGTATGGCATATGAAGGGGGACAGTTAGTCAGAATGCTAAAGATTTCGACGATAATAAATGTGGATATGTGGGCTATTAACCAACCATTTTGGGTCACACTACCTCTTAACACCTCGAAGGCAACAGACACACAACCTACACTTACTTACATGACTGATATAAGCAGTCATAAAATCTATGAAATGATGCTATATTCTGGTCTAACTATCCAGCTTTATCCCACACCAGTGGTTTTATCGTAAAAGGATATCTATGTTTCGCAACAACAAACACGAGTAATAGGCAGGATTCAAGCCTAGGTTACAATTCCGATCTTCAACAAGTTTTATAACACATATTTACCAGCGGGTGATATGTGTCACACCTCTGTCTAGAATCTATATTCGACTTCGTATATGAAAAAGTTCTTACGATCCCCTGTGAAAACAAAGTCTATAAATAGTAATATGCCAGTCAGACGGCTGTTCGGACCTGGGAATTTGGTAATGTTTTTCCGCAAAGTGAATTTTATATTTCGTGTCTTTCAGGAATTTCCTATTTCAATATTTTTGACTTCATGTACGTTTCAGAAATGATGTAATGACAGGAGAATTTTTGTTTTATCAACAGTACACACCAGATATATTTATTTATGGTGATGACACTGGCAGGCTCTCTTTTGAAAGCCCAGGGAAATAATCTGAATATAACTAGTGCACATTTATCCCCAGGAAAATTTACGGTGATTTTACAAAAATACCATTCTCGAACTCCATATACCTTGAAGTATAGAGAGAGCAGTGCTCTATTATGTTGACCGCTTCCAACATTCGACAAATGGCTGTATAATTGATCTGGACACTGACAAAGTATGACATACAAACGAATGTCATGCTTTGCATTTGCTGAAATGCGTCGTTATCCACACTCCTCATCTACCAGTTTATTGATGAAGGTTCGTGTGCACAACAGTCGGTAGTAAAACATCTGTTCTCGCATTAGAGTGGATTATACATATAATTCAGATGTTTATAAGTTATGAATGATTTGTTTCCTTCCCTGAATTCCGACTGAAATGAGCTTCTAAAGTTTCATAAGGGTTGTGTCGTTTTTCCGGATTTACTATCTGCTAGTAGACATGAGGTTTAGAAGTATGTTGACCGGGAATCAAAGGTGGGCCTGATTTACGGTGGGTTTATAACCTACAGCGTAGTATGTAATCGAGGCGATGGAAACTTTCTGGAAGGCAGGAGGCTTCTTTTATTCGAAATGTATCCCGGAGGTATGTATGCTCACCGTGGCCCTTAGAAATACTTGTTGCCGTAGAAACTTTCACGCACGTCATACTGTTATAGAATGACGGAATTTTGCGAATAATTGAAATCAATTATTGAATAGGTTGAAGAACATTAAAAACCGTTTGGAGTCAACCAAAGGTACGACAGTCGAGTGGCGGGACGAGTTACGCAGAAGTTTACAGAAGATCAGGAACCTATACCTCACAATCAAGAGGCGAGCACAAAGAAATCAAATTGGTTTATACTAGCTCGTAAAAACGATATTGGATGGAACTAGTGACACACTGACCTCCTCTGTGAATATGTGGTCATCCAATTACAAATACATTTGAAAAAGTGAAAAACGTGACACGGACATTTTTATTATATAATCACATAAGGATTTTTCTGTATCTTACCACTATGCTGAGAACAACTTACATAGGAAAAAACATGAAAATGAAAACGAAGCGTTTCAATCAGTTAACCCGCTCTTGAGCCAATATCCAATATCGTTTTTACGAGCTAGTATAAACCAATTTGATTTCTTTGTGCTCGCCTCTTGATTGTGAGGTATAGGTTCCTGATCTTCTGTAAACTTCTGCGTAGCTCGTCCTGCCACTCGACTGCCTTAGCTTCGGTTGACTCCAAAAGGAGTAGTGCAGGGATTAATTATATGTGGTTTGTAGTATGAGGTGTGTTAAGACTGTTACTACTGTGAATGGAGTTGATCCTTTCACCAGTCGGTCCTTCGGTATCGTCGTCAATAGAAAAGAGATAATAATAATAGATATAATTAGTGAAGGTATTCAGACTAACAGACAGAAAAAGAATAAGGAAACGTAACAGCAGTCAGTCAACCGGTATATATATATATATACCAGTAATAATGATAATAATAATAATAGGTGTAGTTAAAGCTGTCAGGAGAGTAAGACTGAAAAGAATGTAAAGAAGTAAAACGACCAGTTTAATTGTCTACCTTCGAATGGTGTATGCGATTTTAGGGGGATAGGCCGTTTGGATGCAGTCCTTGTGTTGCTGCATGGTTGTCCAGCCTTCGCTTAAAGGCGTCCACAGATGGTGCCATAGCTACATCTACCGGTAAGGAATTCCAGGGACGGCAAACCCGCAGGGAAAAGAAGTGGGAGCGCACCCGGGTCCTTGCCCTCTGATGAGCTATCCTTCTAGGATCTCCACGAGGGAGCCTATACCTACTCAATGGCAGAACACCTTTGTTTGGGTGATTCTGATCATTTGTTATTTTGCGACTAAAATATATGTATTATTTATTTATGAAGGAAAGCTTCTGTTTTATTCTTATCTTACTTGATAGTGAATGATACCATGGTACGCGAAAAACCCAAACAATTCAAAAGGAGTTGGTGAATGTAACTCAACGAAAATCATCTTTAATTTAGGCCTGAAGAAAACTGCACATGGTACACTTCCTTTTTAATTTGGTTTTTAGATATATCGCACAGAAAAAAGTATTATTTACTGAATGACTTTTTGAGTTCAACTTACTGTTCACAATGATATCAATTATCTGCACAACAATTATTTGACTTCGTTTATATAATTCCAACTCCTATCATTTGATTTCATTGGTAGTAATATTCTTCATGTCCTCGACAGTGGATTTGATTCCTCACGCGTAAGGCATAGATTTGATTATCAAGGCTTCAGCGATCAATCACTACTTTCACCTACTCATTACTTCGTAGAACTGAATCCTTGTCCTACCCTATAGTGTGACTATGTGCCACTCCATACATTTTGACTACTGGGTTCTTTTCCGAACTATTCACCTCAGTGGGGTTAGTTATACTAAATTTGCCTAAATTCTCAATCTGAATACCCCGACCTACTGGTCTGATCTATGAAGCTGACATCACAGTCATGGCAAATATTTTGCAGATTACATTGATCTGTCTAATTGGTAGCAGTATATCACGTTAGTGCCAAAGACAGTTCATGTTCACAAATGCTGAACAAGCTCTTTGTATTAGAAGTGAGGAGAAATTTTGAAATTATCAGTGTACCATATGATACAATGAACGCCGTGTCAGTACTCAGGCCTAACGATCCTCTCTATCCTGAATAACCCCCTGCTTCCTAGCGTCATTACCACTAAATCCTTCTTCCCAAGGGGAACTTTCAGCTACACTGCTATAATGGTGCTAACCATGGTACCTAGGATCTGTTGGTCACAGTACACCACAGATCTCTGGGCATCTTACGCGACTCACGTCAGTAGTAAACCATACTGTGCGATGCCTGTTTGAATGAGTAATACAGTGTTGAATTACATATATTTAAAAATGACCTAAACTTATCAAGTGTTATAAAGATTTAAATGCATATGCTAATCCTTACAACATTATCGCAGACTTGTGAAGTTGCTCTAGTGCTGCTCGTTTGGTTGCTTCTTATTCGAGCTGTCAAGAAATCCATTTATTAATTCAAGATAATGCTGACACTGGTCACAAGTCACTCTTCATCTTCGGACTCAGTGGGAGCAAATAATTTCACGTAATTGGGTATAAATAATGTTTTCAACCAGTATGTCGTTTGCCACAACTTATTTACATCCATACTGGTCGATACACGCTGTTTATTGAAGAAATATCTGAACGAAGGACACCTGGTCTTATTTCCGTGTTTATTAGGGCGTTGATAAGGCATATCCCCTGTTTGAAGTGGCGCCTCCACCTTTACCTTGAGGACATTTGCGCGGTCTAGTTGATTTCAGTTTGGCTGATTCGTTTCGTTTGATCTAGGTAGCTGCATTTGACATGATTCTGGTTTCTGTTTGGCTTGGACTGTATTGATTTTGTTAAGAATAGTCGTCAAAAGCTGCCTCTAGGCCTGAAGGCAGTTATGATGCAGGAGGATGCTTGAGGATGTGTTTCATGTGAAAATTATAGGGTGCACCCAAAATCCTCCTGTTTGTGGAGTCTCAATGATTTCTGTGGAGCTTCGTTTCATCACTTGTGTCCATATTTGTCGTTCACAAGTGTTTCAGTAAATGCTTATGGTTATAATCAGGAACTTTCCAAAACGGTAATTGTGGTAAGGAATTTATATTTTTTTCCGCTATAGTTTCCAAGTCAATGTCTCTTTTAAGTTGCTTACTGTACTCTGTTGGCTATTCATGAATTTTTTATTGAAAAGCTTCTGTTTTCATTTAGAGTGGTACCGAATGGACGCATTGGCATCTGGAGACAATGGCGACCAACCTGCCCTTCCTATTTCAGTGGATATCAAAAAACTTTTTGACGGAATTATGTTTAGTCACCGGTATACCAGTTGGGTTCAAGTAGAAGATGCTCTAAGTCAGCTGGAATCAGTAATATATGTATATATGTATAACAGAGTATTCCTAGGCAACTCATACACATTATGTAATCAAAAAGTGCATACGGGACCATGAATTTCAGGAATTGAAGTACAAATTAGTAGTCTTTCGTTGTACATATGGCATGAAGCGAAAAACTAGAGGTTCAGGTTTACGCGTCAAACCGTAAGAATTCTATTATTTATTTCTGCATTGCAAAATACACCGGTTGCCAATCTGGCTTTCGTATGCGCTACAAGGAGGACGAGTTTATCATTTCTACCGCGAAAACAGTTCACAATCACAGATGTGAAAAAGTCTTTTGATAGGTGATCCATATTTTAGACGCCTGTCCGGGGATGAAAAGGAGAATATTGCATCAGTTGTGAAGACTACATCTGAGGTTGCTGATGTTTTGGAATATGCTGAAGAGAATTTTAATAAAATTTTGACGAGCACAGGTGTGTATAATTTACGTAAGGATGTGAGACCAGGTAATTGAAGTAGTTTAAAGTTATTTTTGAAGCCATGCCTTTGAGATCAGATGTTCTGCGCATAATAAGGCAAGGCGGTCAGGTGGTTGAATACGTGGATTCAAATACAGGGATAACCAGCAGAATTTGCTTCGCCCTGGAATCACAGGTTCAGTTATATCGGAAATATGGAGAGGTGGTGTGTATTGACTCAACATACAATACCAATTAGGACGGGTAGGTTATACGTGAAACGGTTGACAAATCTTAATCGGATATTCTCTGTTTCAGTTGGTGGTAACAGACAATATGGGTCATGGCAGGCCTGTTTTTTTGGCATGGACGAGACGAGAGAGGTCATGTGATGTAGCTTGGATATTGGAACAATTCCAAAGAATAATGCAGGATACGTCTATTACAGAAACTTTCGTAATGGATTCGGCCAACTGTGAGATATCCGCGTGCGTAATAGTCAAATTCAGGCGAAAATCGTCATCTGTGCATTTCATGTATGCCGGGCTTTCAGCAGGAAGGTGAGGTGAATGTAACTAATACTTGATGCATTTAGACTCGAAATCCTTTTGTACGCAGGTTTTTTATCGTCTTGTTAAAGCTGCGACACCTGAAAGGTAAATGCATCAGTAAACTGTAAGTTGATGATGATGATAAGTCTCTAAAGTCATTTATAGACTATCCTACTGATATATGTGTGATTGGATTGAAATGATATAAGGATGACAGTTTAAGAATTCAGCCTTGTGTTACATCCCAATTGGAAATGTGTTTTCTCGGATAATTCTCAAACAATAATTACTGAATAGAAAACATTCTGTAGAATTTATGAAACTCATTAACTGACGCAATACTTTTGCAGGCATTATAGTGTTTCCTCAATAAAGCGAGATTTGTATATTTCGGCTGCATAAAACGAGTAAGTGGTATCCTGGTAATACCAATGACTACAACAAGTCTTGCAATCATGCACCACAACTTTTACTTTACTGAATACTCCAGCAGATTTGAAATATACACTTGACAAATATCAAATTTATACAGGAAGTCAGTAAGATTTACTGAACTAAAAGCACTTTCGGTTTACATAGGAGATCTCCATGCCGAATTTATTCCTCCGAGGGCCTACACAGATTACAACTTCAATTAAATAACATTGACGTTAAAGAAATTTCATTCTTTATTACTAAACTTAATGATAATAATGTTTTTATTCTAGAAACAGAAGCATTCCGAATGTTTCACTTTATGTAAATGCAGTTACATCCAGTTGCACTAAGAACTCAATGCAACTCGGTGCACAATAGTATATACACAAATAAACTGAAAAATAACGTCCTCCTCACCTTCTGAACAACTTTTCCTTATTACAGGATAATAACTTTCTTTCTCGTATGAGCCTGAGATATGTCTATGAAATCACAATATTATATCAGCTAAATCTCGCCCCGAAACCAAGGCCACTTGAAACCAATAGCAACATAGAGACAAACGTCATTGAGGGGATATGCAATAAAGTTGCTCGCTGAATGATATTTCTCCGTGTGATGACAGGAGAAGCCAGTCGAATTCTCAAACTGTCCACTGGTGTACTTCAGCATGATATTCCTTCGATGGCTCTCGGAAAAGTGTGTGATATTCTCCTCTTGCCTCTCAAGTTATTGTCTCTGTTAGTAGACACCAGTAATGACAGTAGCGTATTGAAAAATAACTTTAAAATCTTACAAAGCTAGTCCGCCACTGATAAAGCAAGTGTCCACAGCTTGCCAAATATCGGGTATTCTTCACTAAGTCACAACGTGGCTCTCTCAAATATAGTTCGTGCGTCACTTGACCATTTCATTTACGTTACTAATAGTTACAAAACACACCAACTGGTCACTATTCAATGAGTGGACATGTCAAAAGCATCTGGCAGGTTATCTCATAGCATTATTATTGTTCCCTTTAATTCCTAGAGGAACATGGGGCTTCAGCCGCACGTCCGTATTTCGTCCTGTCCTCTCCCAATGCTTTCACCTGGCTCCACGTCTGCCCACATTGTTTCATCTCCTCTTCACATGACCTCCTCCATGTCACCCTCGCACTGACGACCAACTCACCTCTTTACATTCGGGTTCCACTCAGGCGATGGCCTGGTGTGTGATGTCACTCGATGGTTTTCACAGGGTGTGGCTATTCCACCTCAGATTCTTCCTGCATATTTGCTGCACGATCAGTTCCTGCTGAGTTCCCTCCCAGATATCCCTGTTGGTAACCTTGAGCACTAAGCGAAGAATGGTGTCGATGAAGGTCTGTAGTTTGTCCGAAGTGATCTTTGTGAAGCAGCGCAAAATCTCTGATCTGTATAGTAGTGCTGAATTCACGTAGGAGTTGAAAATCCGGATCTTAATTTTCATGCTGAGCAGGGCTGTTAGGAAAGCTTGCCTTGCTACCTTGATCCTCGCTCCGATATCCTCATCAATTCCATCTGCTGTAGTTTAAACTATGCTTCCCAGATAGGCGGGTAGGTAAAGGAGGTTGCTTCTTTCAGATTTCTTCCATTTATACCGGCTAATTCTTGTCTGTTGTTGTTGCTGTTGCTGTTGGCCAGGAATCTTCATCACCTGAAGTCCTACCTTCTCCGGATGCTTCTTCTGCCAACCTTTTGCTATTCACTTGCATATCTCCCAGTTTGTGGGAAATCAGATATATATCATCGGCGAAGTCCAGATCCTCCAAGTGTTTTGTGTGAGTCCATTTTATGCCTGTTTCCTCGCTGCCCGCCGCTGTCTGTCGCATTGTCCAGTCTACCGCAATCAGGAAATTAACCATTGGAGAAAGTAGGCAGCCAGCTTCTCTAACTCTCGTCTTCACTTCTTCGAAGAATTCCGTGAGTTTGCTGTTGTGAATTACTTGACATGCAGCATTGTCGTACAACTGTTGGATGAGATGTATAATTGTTGACGGCACCCATAGTAAAGAAGTAGTTGTCAAATAGCCTCTCAATCTATACCGTCGAGGGCCTTTTCAAAGTTGATGAAGTTGAGATAGAGAGCTGACTGCCACACCAAGCTCTGTTCTATGATTATCCGTAGTGTTGCGATTTGATCGATGCATGACTAGTTCCTCCTGAATCCAGCCTGTTCCGGTCGACGTGTTTCATACAGAGCGTGTTTGATTCTCTCCAGGATGATGCGGCTTACTATTTCTTAATTGAATGACTAGTTAGCAGATTATACTCACAAACTAATGTCAGAAAGGGCAGAGATCATGTAATTTCACCATAAATCAAATTTACGTAATGCAAATAATACTTATCCATGCCTGTGCAAAACGGTGTGTCCCACATAGATAGGAATAAATATATTATTATATTGCTTGGGATGGACAACGGCATAATGCCGCCCCAGTTCTCGCATTGACTTAAGTCTCCTTTCTTTGCAGTTTGAATAAGTAGTCTCCCTTCCAATCCACAGGTACCTTGCCCTCTTTCCACACCTTCTCCAGCAGTGGTGTCATTAAGTCCGTTGATGTCTCTGGGTCCATTTTCAATGTCTCTGCTGGGATTCCGTCTGGTCCTGCTGCTTTTCCAGTTTTTAGCATCTTGACCGCCTTCAGGATATCTGTTCTCCTAGGAAGGTTGATGTCCACTGGTAGTTCTGCTTCCGCTGTTGGTATTATTTGGAGCGTTCTTGGTGGCGGTCGATCATCCTGGTGTTTTTCCTTCGCTCCACCTCTTCGGTGATTGGCTTTCAATTGTCATCCTTCATTGGCTTAATTTGAGTTGATCTCTTCCTCGATAGGAAGCTAGCTGTATGGTAGTGTTGTGGGGTCTCCTTTGCCTGCAGATTGTTTCGCTTCACTTGCCATAGCTTCATAATATATGTTCTTTTCTCTTCCTTGGTACTATTCTTTACTCTTTTATTCAGTGTATTGTAGCTGGCATTCAGCTCCTGTTTCTGTTGCTCATCAATGCACTGGATTATCTTTTGTTTCAACATCCTTCTCTCCTCTATTAGTGTTCATGTGTCCGTAGTAAGCCACTGCTTGTCCTGTCTCTTCCTATTAATTCCAGACTCTTTTCTAACATCCATACATTCCAGAATTCATTTTATGTATTACATAGTCCATTTTGTCCCATAATGTTTGACTGTGGTTATGTTCACAAATATTCTTCCTCACTTCACATTAGTATTATTAGAACTCATATATACTGCTTATGCTTCCCCATAGAAGTTCTTTAGAAAATCATCTATATAGATGCGTACGCCTTGGCACTGATTTCTCTGAAATGAGTGTCTCCACGAAATATTGTGTTCCTCTTGAAAGCAAATTAATACGGCTGACACAGTGTTCTGGTTTTTTCTGTATAGTTCACCAAAGTTCCACGAGTCACTTAGAGAATATCAAGAGACGATTTCATGTAGTATGCAACGCGGTAAAATTAAACAAAAATAAAATGTATGAAATACAAAAATATATCCCAAAAACTCTGACGGTCAACCACAAGGCATCAAAGTCGCTCTTATACAGAATAAGTTCCCAAAAGCGAGAAATAACCTCCTAAACACAGCTGTCAAATAAGTGAGAATTGACAATAATATTTCCAACAAGAGAGGAAGAAGATTCTGTCTGTAACAATCAAATATAAAGGGGAACATATAGAGCAGACATTCTGAATTCAAGCAACATTGAGTTTAGTGAGAACTTCCGGAACACTAAAACTACACTTAACTTTCAACGGTTAGGTATTACGAAGTGCATATTGGAAGCACCAAGAATAAGAATCAGTTGGGAATAAACAAGAATAATAGTAACGGCGCAGTGATGGTACATACGTCAGGATAAGAAGATGGTACCGAAAACCTTAGCGGTAATATTCAAGTAGCATTCGATACCGTCAACAGATTACACAGGCGGGATTCTCGAACATTTATTTCAGATGTAATTCTTTGACGGGCAGAAAAGTATGCCTCGGTTCGCAACCTATAATAAACGGCTAAGCGATTGACTTTTCTCCTATTATAATTATCTTATGAATTTTCTGAAAACTGCAAGAAAACCGTTGCATTCGAGTTCTGAAAGCAGGAATAATCCAGAGAACCGAATATACAAAGTGACTTCTTCTACGAGGTTCTGATACATCAGTCTTTTATGAGTGCCAAATACTATGTCGTCTCCAGCAGCGTCTTTCCTTTAAGTAAAGAAGCCGTAAACGTAAAGGCATGGGATTTATTGCACAGAACAATAAAAATATTTAAAACACTTAGTTCCCTTTATGAATTTAGACGAAGCAATAAGAAGACTTAATTTATCTGAATAGTGTAATGTATTTGCGCAACACATTCCGAACAATCTGACCACACACGGACTTGTCATAGGTATATATATATTAAAGTCAAGGGGTTAGGAAATAGATTTAGGTCAAGTTAAAAAGACAGATTGAAGGTCAAAATAACAATGATCACTTAACCAAAAAAGGGAGGTAATAGTACATCTGCCGTGCTATCGAAACAAACTTTACCAAGGAAAGTTGTTGTTGTGCTATGAGCAAACACAAAAATGAGTTCGGGATATCTAATAAATATATAGATTCACGAAGGTTAAAGTTTTATTAATCCAACAATTGTAACAACGCGTCGAGGTCAAACGTCGTCGTCGGAGTCAGCAAGCTATCGTCGGGTTCACCAATTTGTTGCTGCCATTTTTTGACTGAACTAGAGTACACGTATCTTCTAGTATTTCTTCGCGTTTATAATTGTGACCTTACGTTGTGATTACTCGACATCCGCAACGTAATTCAAAAGGCACTTGCGAAGGAATACGATAGTGTATTGTTGCAGCAATCAAAATTCGAAAATCGAGCGAGTGCAAAAGGTATCAATTTTTAACATGCAAGATTTAGAGTAATAAATAAATGAAAGTACAATTACACAATGAAAGTATAGTACGATTATGAGTAATAAAACGGGTCACTACAAGGTTTAGTGTGATGAACGCATAAAGGTGGTTTAAACTCTCAAATTGCTATGGCTTCCACAAACTTTACGATACGCCCCAAACACGTTTTGTAGATAGGTTTAAAAGACGTGTCAACACCAATTTCATGTCCTGTCTCTATAATATGTTTCGCAATAGAGGAGCTACGTCGTCTGCTCTCACCACTGATGGGTTCTGGAGATTCAGTTTGCTTCTGGAGCCATTAAGGGATGTGCTCTGAAGTCCATACTTGCAGAGACCAATGAGTCCTCCCTATGTTTGTGATCACACATACATTCAAATTGGTATATACAGTGGGATGTGACTTCATTTTTTACATGTTCTAAGGGTTTAGATGAATGTATGGGCTTCATATTCTCAAATATTATGATATTAGGTGCATAACAGCAGCGTTCAATCTTTGTCTATTTATCCAGCTGCTTTGATGCCCCATATAGACTAGCCTGATGTACAGGTCTTTCTTAGGGGCGATTTTTGCTTTGTCTGACAAAAATATACTTAGAGGTTGTAATAACACGTAACAAAGTGGGATAAAATATAGGCGGAGAATTTTCAGTAATTCTGATTTGTCTTTATTTTTTTTCTTGCCATTTTGAAGGCTTTTATTGTGGTGTGTCATATGGAGTATATACGGCATCTTAAGGTTCTTTTGGGATGAAAGGATTTATTAATTTTTCAAGTGAACAGGATTACAATGATTCGCCACTCTTTGCATAGGCTTAAACCCGCTTTCTTTAGCCGTCGGACGAAATGGTCCAACTTCAAATGGAAATGCACTTTTGCTTCCCTACACTCGTTCTGTAGAAGTGCCCTCAGAGTATCCAGTGATGTCTTTTCGCTCGTTATCAATGTTTTCTAAGAAGTTTAAATTTCGTATTCCTGCTATCTGGTTTTCGGTAAGTTTATTGCACCCAAAATTTCTGTTTCGATCGGAGTTACTTTTCTACTAGCATCTCTGTCTGGCAGGAACATTATGGAATTAGTTTCAAATAGTGGTGGACCATTTACCGACAAGAGGCAATCGGGTCAGTTTCCTCTTAGCATTGTCCTTACTCTCACTCTTCAGAAACCTACTTTCTTATCAAAATAATTATTTCGATTACTCGTAATAGTGTAGGAGACTAATGGTTTTATTGGACCCACATTTCCGGAGGCATGGCAGAGGGCAAATGAAGCTGGGGAATCCTAGTCAGACACACGGAAGGGCGTTCATCATTCGGCAGATAAATACAGCCTTACAAACTAAACATAAGATGTAGTACCTACCTGGTTAATCGGCATATCCTTCTAAATTCCTCAATTACTTGCTACATCTGAGTGACCGTATCATACCATGTTGTAGAGACCATACACTGTGTAGGTTTCTACCTGCATCTGCTTCTGTTTTTTAGCACTGCAGCTGTCCATCTGCTTAATCATTCTTCTCTTCTCCCTTGACTTCCGAGTGTTTGTAGTAAGCCATTCATTATTCTGCTTCTTGTTGCGAAGATGTCTACATAGATTTGCTTCCATATGGCTCTTATAGGTTTCTGATATTTTCTCACGCAGGTCTCTGAAGGCTTTCAAATTGAATTTGAACGTTCCTTGAACTCTAGAGTGGTTCAAGCCTCCACCTACTCCTCTTCTGGGTCTCGTTCCGACTAGGTTGCCCCACGTCTTACTCTTATTTGAGTGTCATTCTTCCAGGTTGTAGGCTTGTCGATCTGCTGGAATCAGCGTTGCCTTGTCGATATGCTTGTCCCTGTAGAGGCTTACTCCAAACACCGAACCATAAGGGGCAGGGGAGCCTTCACTTATTTCTCGTTTCTTATTGATTTCGCCGACAACCTCTTGATCCTTGATGAGCTCTCTCCCAGGAAACCGTTTAGTCACGCTGGTTGGACGACTTCAAGCTCGTTTCCGATCTGCTTCAACCAAAAATAACATTTACGATTTTTGTGTGGTCCTCCGTTTTGCTAGACCTGAGTTTTAGCACGCTTTCTGCTGACTCTTTAGCCTAGATCACCTAAGCTTGTGGCCAGGGCGTTCTTAACATCAGCTTATCTGGCGAAGGAAGAATACAACTGTCAAGATTGTCCATAAGCGCATTTATTGGGGATGATAGGAATAGAATTTAAAGATAAACGATCGCGTCATAACGCCCTCAATGAGTTCTTTTCCCCCGAAAATTATAATGGCCAGTATATGTTTCAGTCCGAATAGTTGAACAAAATGATCGCTGACAGTGAAATAAATGGGGTTGAATTGATTTGACGAACTTCGCTCATCCCCTACACTCTTCCTGTATGTTCTCTGATTCCAGTACGGTTTGATATTGCAACACATTTTAGAATTTTGAAATCTCAACCTACTGGGGGTGTTGAAAATTACTGGCTGCAACTGTTCGCAGAAATCCTCCTATCTGTCTAATGAGTCTGCTTGAATGTATACCTTTATAACTAGATCTTGCTCTCATGATTCCAGGTTGGATTGGTTCCTAATTACTGTATGAGTGCTCTCAATGCTGTTGGCGACATCATATCAGCCTCTGTCTCTATGTGTTCGCCATCATTGTCTGAGTCACTGGAGTCGATTTTAAGTCCACTTCCATGCAACATGTCCACACAAATTCCTAGCACTTCCATACCACATACTCTCAACTTCTGTTTAATGAGTATAACTGCAGGCCACAAATGCGGGAAAGATTCACCATCAGCTCTGTACGATTGCCTGCCTGGTTGTTGAGATAAGTAACCCCTACACGTGCATTCATATTTCGAGACAAGAAAACAACCTGGTTTCATAACGAGTGTGAAATCAACACTTAATATTTTTTAAGACACTGAAATTCTCATGACGTTTTTCTGCTTTAGCTGTTCACTATCCTTAACATACGTATCCGTCCGAGTGATTCCATTCCCTACTAAATGAAGAACAGAGAATTATTATTATATTACTGTATCCTTTAATTCCTAGAGGAACATAGGGCTTCAGCCGTGCGTCTGCATTTAGTTCGGTTCTCTGATAGAGTCTTCACCTGGCTCCATGTCTGCCCACACGTTTTCATCTCCTCTTCACATGACCTCCTCAAAGTCACCCACCCTTGCACTGACGACCCAATCGCCGCTTCCCTTTCGGGTTCCACTCAAGGGCTTGTCTAGTGATGTTACTTGATGGTTTCATCAGAGTATGGCCAATCCATCTCCATTTCTTTCTGCATATTTGTTTCACAATCGGTTCCTGGTTGGTTCGCTCCCAAAGATCCCTGTTGCTGATCTTTTCTGGCCATCTGATCTTGAGTATTGAGCGAAGACAGCTGTTGATGAAGGTCTGTAGTTTGTTTGAGAACAGAGAATACACATAAAAAATAATGCTAATGTTTGTATGTTGACATTTTTATTCTATGAGGCAGAGTGTGGTTGCGCCCTTATTAACGATATCAATTCTGTAGTTAGATAGTTTCAATATGAGGATGCAAATATGCTACACTGGGGTTCAGTAGAATATTACGAACTGTATCATTGCACCATTATGTGGTTTCACCAAACAAATATGCTCTATGGTGCATTTACACTCCACTATAGTGCCCAAGCTCTATTCTTATATCAGCGATATGTCATGTTTAATGTTTTAGGAAACGATGGATGTTGACGACTGCGCAGGTTACTCTGTATGCGAAAGCAAGTGTTCATACTGCAACATCCAGAGTACATGTTCCACTGGGACCAGAGACAAATTAAAACACCAATACTAGGTTGATTCTGAGAACAGAAACTTTAACGGTGATGAATGGCTGATTAGCTATAGTTTGTGTATAAATGGCTGAAATGAGCATGACAGCGTACCAAATCATGTATATGCTTGACCGAATACCATTGGCTTAACAGGTCAGGTTAAACAGGTGAAGATTAGCATCCAATGTTGAGTGAAAACTGCTGTAGTTTACTAATTTTAGGGAATTAATTACCTCTACCATGTCATACCACTTGATCTTGTTCCCAAAAAGGAAATGGAGGTTTTAATATTGATAGCCTCAGTAAAGTGTCTGCTGGTTAATACGCCAAATAGGCTGGCTTATTTTACCCCAAGGTACATTCAATATGTAATTGTTAAGATGAAACATGAAGGGATATCTAGCGTATTATAATTACTTAAGTAATAAATATGAAGCCGACGAAGATAAAACTTCGTTTAACTCAAAAGGCAGTCATTAAATCATTCTGAATAAGAAATCACTATGGCTGAATTTGAAATTTAAGTCCGTCTTCGGTGGGTACTGACATATAGTGTAGTAGTTTATGAATTTCCGTATGATGATTCATTCTTGGAAATCACATAAAATGGATTTCACAAAATACAAAGTCTTACTGTCACATTTACGGTGATAGACATCTAAAAGGTATTTCTAGATACTCTATTTTTCACTAGGAGATTTGTGGTGACACGGTCTTACATATAACAGCTGCGGCATCAGTCTTACAGATATTTACTGACAAGAAGGATCAGTAGGACATTTATTATTTTTGGTAAGGGTTGATCTGACAGTAAGTGTTGCAAGAGTTGTTTGCTCTGAGCACAAAGAAGGTGTATGTTTAAGCGTCCATTACAAATTTAAGGTCGTTGGGTGCAGTCTGACCTTGGTGGCGGAGTGCAGATCGAGTTTTGCCAGATGGAGTGGGCGTTTCGTCCTTGAGAGTTTAGACACTGAAATGGGGACAATAAAGGTTTGTCAATTTAAATTCTGTAAATTTTTAAGACTTTAAAGTGGTTTTTCGTAAAAATGAAACCGTAGTCTTTATAGAGCAGTTTCCCAACCTCATTGTAATGCGGAAATGTGAAATGACGCTTTTACTGTGTGGTGAATAATTGCTGTTGGTATCTTGAAGTTACACGATTTCCTTTTCGCGCACTACTCGCACTAGTGCTGTACTGGCTATATTTCCTGTGTTGCCCGCCGATATTTCAACCCCTACTAGCATTTTTTTCACCAGCATTTCTAGATGTCACAGGTTTTTTTTTCCTGAGCATACACCGAGCCAAGGTTCAAGGATGGGGCATTGACTGCTGTTAGTGTCTATTTCTTAACTTCGTAATCATAAATAAAATATCAGAGTTTTTTCTCTGTTGTCTAAATTTGATTTTTGTACACTAGTTGTGCAATGTGGAAAATTGCTAGTATGTTGATGAAATACTGCTTATAATACGTGACTTGGTAAGGTTAAACTTTAAACACCAGTAAATATTAATGGAGTGCGACTCACCAATGACCGTGAAACGTCCTGTGAGCAGGTTAATGAAACCTGGCAAATGATGTTGTAACCACGAATGAAATATGCTTAGTAAAGTGTTATGTTATTAAATGGGATATCTAGCAAGTTTCAGCTTAAGTTTAGGAAAGATTAAGGTTTTGGCCAAGGATAGGTTAGGGTTAGGTTAACCTAACAGGGACGACATTAGGATTGGTTCGAATTAGAATAGGGTTAGTTTAGGGATATTTCCACATTAGGGTTATGTTGAGAAAAAATTAGGGTTAGAAGACCTAGATAGTTACGTGTATAGAATGTGGTTAAATTAATCTGTTGATACTCCAATCCAAAACTGAAGGGGTATTTTTGTCACACGTGAGAGAGAGGTACCCTGTGTAACAGTTTTATGCCTTTTAATTCATTTTCATGAATAAATGTATTTTATGCGAGAAAATCGCCTGTGTCACGTGGTTGTTGCTTTCAAGGCTACTTTCCGTTGGTACTTACGGGTGCTTAAAGTTTAATTTTGCCCGTGACTTTTATTCTAACCCAGTTTTTGTACAACGCCTAGCTATATGTAGCTAGCACTATAATAGGAAAGCAGCAGTAACCCCTGAAAGTGCAAATTTATTTGATAAAATCTTATCCAGTTTTATTTACTGATGGTTTTATAACACTGATTTTATCAAATAAATTTATTGTATGATAGTATTGCAATCTACCACAATGCTCAAGTTCTGTTCTTGCTTCAAAAACTTATCGTGTGTATCAAAGTGTACAAACGAAATGTGTGCTTCACTTGGTAGGTATCGCCTCTTAGCAACGTAAGGTGACATGGCATGGTGCCAGATGTCCAGAGGATATGACAGTGTAACCTCAGTGTAAGGAGTACACTAAAACATTGAACGACGGTTGTCGAAAGCACTGTGGTTTACATGTGTTCCTAACGTCGCATTCACTACATAGTATTAGATCAACCAAATTACTTTGTATTATATACCCTATACACTACTTTTGCCGATAAAGTTTGTTTTAAATTAAGCGTGCATATTCTACCATGTTAAGTTCCTCAAGTCCCTTTATATCAAATGCGTGTTTTAAATATCCTCTTAGTTCGGATTGCTAGAATTAATCACATTTAGTTTTACAACTTATTTATTTCCGTACAAATTATTAGTTAATTATTAGAAAAAAGGCCTCTTTACTTGTTAATTCATAGCGCCTCATTAGAGAGAATGTATGTCAACCAAATCGTCTTATAGAATGCTGTATAGTAGGATATTATTATTATTAGCACTAGCTTCCATGGTGAGCTGTGTCCTGAGGTGTCTATATCGAGTAGTGTCGGTCAGAGACGTATAACTTGTATTTTCAGTTACATATGCGACAATGGAGGTCTGTATTTTCACTTATGGCTTCAAAATGATGAAGATGCTAATGAAAATTCCTGTTGTTGACTAAAGTATCCAGATAAAATAGTCCTATATTTGGAAAAGACACTGACAACATACAGGGATTAGACACCGCAAATGACATTCTGATAACATTTGAATCACATTTTCTTTCGTAATGTAATTAGTACTTGAAGACTATAGGGAGTAAAAAACAGTTTGAATTCGTCGCCATTTTACTTGCCTGGGATGTTTTACCAGTCTTGGTGATAGTTGATGAGATATCATCACAATTATAAAGAATTCTCTGTTTTTACCAGATTTCTTATGAAACAGGTGATATAACTTAAGTGCATTGTGCTTTGCCGTTAGATGCAGATCTACGAAAGCTCCAAGTATTTGGCGACAGTTAATTACTTTGTTTACTTTTGATGCAGACACCATTGGACAGCGTATAAGTATAGATCCTTGGGTATGATAAGTCACTTATTCGTTTGATTGATTAAGCTCACTCGCCTTATTTTACCGAGATATTACACGCACTTACTCGTGGTTTACTTCCATGTGCTGTTAATAGACAGAATTGTTTTGGCAGAAGACAGAGTAGGCAGACCAGTAAAATCCCAAAAAAATTAAGCTATTCACTGTCGATCTGGGCCGTGTAGCTAAGTGGAGTTCGCTTAGCTGATACCGATACTTTGAGACAGCCAATTCGGTCTATTTGTATTTGGATAGATAGATTCATATCTTCTATTTATCTTGACTATAATATTACTTCTCCGCACTTGTTCTTTCTCTTCACCTGCATTATAACGATTTACGACTTTTGCTTATTTGATTTTCATCCCTTTGTCGTTCTTATTACTCGCTCAATTTGCGAGTGTAACAGCTTAGACCATTAATCAGTAATGCTAAATGTTTTATTGATATTATCTATTTTCATGATGCAGTTTTTCATAGGTTATTTCGCGTTTTTTTAGATTGAGTTTAAATGTTCCTACCAAAATGAACTGATTCCTTGTCCTTTGTTCTAAGTTTGGTTTGCTTGAAAGACTGGCTAGCATATTCCTGACTTATGGTTAACTTGTTCCTATTAGACATTGTAGTCCAAGTAGCTTCACTCATCATAAACATTGCGTAATTGATACATCTTTTCTACAAATATTTTAGACGACTGTCCGGCCATCGATCAGTTCCACATGGACTTCGTTCAAACGGATGGTGTTGCATCGCCGTAAACTCACTGCTTTGATTTGTGTGTTGGTAGTCTTAATTACACTGTATACCGTAAAAATTCAACACATAAGTATGGCTGTATTTCATGACGAACTATTTCTAGCAAGTTTCAGTGATCATGCAGATAAACCTGTTTTATACATACTCACTGCAACTTACCAAAGAAATGTCCAAAGAGCAGAACTTACAAGAATATGTAACACTTTGCACAATTTGAAAGAAATTTTATGGATTCTTGTAGAGGACAGCGTGCAGCCTACACGGTATTTATCTTTTTTTCTTCTAGTTTTTATTATGCCTTGTAAGCTTAAATGTTAACACTGTTCAGGAATGCTGTCTTGTACCTAATCAGTCTTCCCATTTTTTATTTTTTTAATAACTTTTGTCCATTGTTGCCAACCATCTACTAAGCTAGTACAATTTCCATTCAGGTAGTTGTCTTGAGAGTGGTAGAAATTTATTTGAATGTTATGTGTTCTCCTACTCTTTAATTCTTTACAGAGTTGTTGCCAATATTCTAGATAATTGTGGAGTTCCTTTTGTGCACCTAAACATACCAACACCTCACTCTGAAAAGCCTAAATTGAATGAACCGTACTGGTTTCGTCCCAAAGGCATACATCAACGAAATCTTGGACTTCAGTGGTTGCGCCAAAATCTTATGTTGGGTAAAAACAAAGGTGTTTTATATATCGCAGATGATGACAACTCGTATGATTTACGTATATTTGAAGAAGTAAGTTAATAGATGGTGTTTTGGTTTCTATTACATGTTTTATCCTGGATGTTAGCATTCTCTTTATATCATTTGCCTCAAAAAGCTAATGTTCGTTTAAACTAGAAAATTGCTTTTTGAAAAACAGATGAATAAAAATTACGGTTATCATACAAATTGTCAAATGTCACAAGTTACATCCCTATTGTTCTCTTGGTGTTTCAGTACCTTGCTTTTGTTTTGTTTTCCCTGGAATTTTGTTTTACTTCAAGTACGATATATGCCTCTCCTCTAGGCATATGTAAGTTAAAATAAACAACAGTTGAATACTTTCATTTGGGCCTGGGCAGTACATTTCGTCAGCTTGGTATGATGATGTAACTCAAAAATCATACACAGAATTGTGCACTGTATACACAGACAAACCTATAGGTAAGGGCTAATGACAGTTTGCTGATTTCAGCATATAATCTGGAGAGAGGTTTCTAATCCGTGAAATATACAATATGTGGAATTTGATTATGAGGCTTAGATAGGTAGCCAAATGTATCGGAAGAATTGCCAGTAGCGGAAATTCCCCCTGGTAAAGATCTGGTTCAAGCCTTAGATGAGATTCTTTTTTTTTACTTTGAACTCGTCTGTTGGATAGCATATTATTTCGGTATGGCGAAACTCCCCATTTAACCATTCAGAAAACAGTTTATTGAGATGAAAATTGGTCCACGTTAGTGGCTCTACACTAATATATGTAGCAATTTTTAATATACAGTACATAGTTGACCAAGTTTGTAGGGGTGACTGACTGTCTGGTTTCAACATAGAACATCGTACACAAGTGAAACGGTTTAAGTCGCAACATTCCGTGTAGCGCATTTAGTGGGGGTAATTTTCTTTGATTCAGAGAAGTGGTAATCAATCAGGAAATTAGAAAAATTGAAACAGGTGGTTACGTAATAATTTGTATGGTGAAAATAAGAAGAATGAATTAGTGACTAAATTATTAAAGTCGGTTAAATGAGAATAGTTGGAGGTAGAATAAGCAGACTAATAGGATAGTGAAAGTAATAACAGTATGTAAATAGGCTAGAGAGTGAGTGTATAATGTGTTGCGTTTAGTTGAAGGTATGCAAGATGTAGAGCGTCACTGTATGAACATGTTCTGGGCACACAACCGGTTTATTCAGGTGCATTTCAATGTCTACTGTGCGCCGGAGAGCTAAGCTCCGTAGAAATATGGTGAATAACTTGAAATGCCTTTTTCATATAAATTATATAGTCAGTACGGACAAAATGTTCTAGAATTGCAAATCGACTTCATTTACCCCGTTACCTAACCATGCGGAATGATTTTCAGACATTCGACGATGACTGTACCTAATTGCACACCCTATGTAACTGGATTCCTAGAAGCAGTGAAACTATCAGGTACAAGCGGCGAAAGTGAAATTTGGAAGTTTATCTTTGTTTCTGAAACACAAAATTAGTTAAGTTGTTAACGTACAGTATACTTATGTTGTTTCATAGCATGCTTTAAATGTATTGCGATTCTACCAATGTTACCACGAAATCGCGATTTTAGGAAGAGCAGCTTTCCCGGAGCTGTTTATACACTAAATTTCTAAGATGGAACTCTTCGAGATATCGGTTTTGCTGGGTGATCCACGGATAATCCTAAATTCCTTTCTGATAGATTGATTTGAGCGGACTACTCTGGCTCTGTAAACCAAAGACTTTACTAGGTTGTGTATATATGTCAGAATTCAAAAATGGTCTGTCGATATTGGCTTTCTATATATGCTCATTTATATTGTTACTTGTTTTTCCTAGTCGTCAAAAAGTCTAGAAATAAAATATCCTTACTGCTTTATTTCTTGGTGGTAAAATTCATTATAGATCGTACCTCATCAGATTTGTTCAAAATATCCGTTGTCTCACTCTCAGTTACTGGAATGAAGAATGAAAAAGAATTTAGAAAATGTCATCTGGGATTAGCCCCAGCGGAGACTCACATATTCAATCCCACTGTACCCCACTAACGGCATCCTTCACATTGTTTCACTAATTCACTATGCAATGAATTGATGAATTTTATCAACCACTTAGTTTTCAAATGATATGGCGAATGTAACGTATGTGTTACTTGTTATTCAATAAATAAGTCGATTAATATAGTAGGTGCTTAACTTTTTGGTTGATATTTTCCACATTACAGTTCCCCGGCCGACAACTGCTACTTTGTCGTGGTGGTCGAACTTAAATACCTCTTTTCGACCTAGATAATACAGACGATTTCGTCTTACTGTGCGATAACATTCAGGCTGCCTAAATTGCAATTAATCAGTTGGCGATCAGTGTTGTAATGTATGTGCTTTGCTCCGTCTAAGTGCAAAGTACTGTTACAAGATTGGTAGGAGCCTGTACCTGCACTCACTCTTGTAGGTGAACCGCTTGAAGTTGTTGATAAGTTTGTGTATCTGGGTAGTTGTGTGAGTGCTGGCGGAGAGGTGACGGATGAGATTTCTAACCGTATCATGAAAGATAGGGTGGCATGTGTTAACTCCAGCCACCTCTGGCGCCGTCGCAACGTTAGCCCGTCTCTCATAGGTCAGGTATAAAATGCTTCAGTGTGGGCTGTTTTACTCTACGCCTGTAAAACCTGACCTCTCCGAGCTGAGGATGTGCGGCGGCTGTGCGTATTCGATCATCGCTGTCTCCGCAGGATTTCTTGCGTTCGTGGGCATCATCGCACGAGTAATTCTGAGGTCCGGCGGCGTGTGTTTGGACACAGTGGAGAGTGTCGTCATCTGGAAACACCGGCTTCGGTGGCTTGGATATGTGCTACGAATGTCATCCCAGAGGCTTCCATACAGGTCTCTGTTCGCTATCCCTGGGATGAGATGGAAAAGGCGGAGAGGCGGTCATCCCTTGACGTGGTGTCGTGGGATGAAGGATATTTGTGCTAGATTAGCATCGGTTGGTGCGTCACGTCTCCCTGGTTGGAGTCCGAGAGATAGCTCGAATCGGTGGCTCGAAACGTTATCGGATTTGGTCAATAGTCGTAATCAATGGCTCACGTGCTGCAATTTCCTTCTTTCTTCCTTTTTCGACGATGATTGACGAAAGCTGTTTGACCCTCTTAAATATGACTTTTCCTTTCAGATGACGTTCCTTATCCGTTTTCTACCTATATTTATACTTTTAATCTATGTTTTATTATTATTATTATTATTATTATTATTATTATTATTATTATTATGTGGTTCATCTTCTTGGTGCCATATTCTGTTTAAATAAAAATAAAATAAATAACTGACCGTTCAAAATTGTATACTTCGACTTTAGAGATGTGAAGCATAATGTGATATCAGAAGTTAGTTAAACAGTCTGTCCTTCTTCTTTCAAACACTGGACACCTATTAATTATTGTAGTGAGCTTAAGTTAATTCTGTATATTCTACCTCATAAGTCAGCAATATGTAAAAGTATTTTGTAATTTCAGATGCGAGGTACAAGCAGAGTTTCAACGTGGCCAGTTGGATTTGCAGGTGAACTTCCATGGGAGGGTTGTGTGACATCCACAAATGGAACGTATATCACAAGTATGTGGTCAGTGTATAAACCTGAACGTCCTTTTCCAATTGATATGGCTGGTTTTGCTGTTAATGTTGATCTTATTCTCAAAAATCCAAATGCTGGTTTCGACTACAAACGTCCTCGTGGGATGCAAGAATCACAATTCTTGTTGGATCTTGGCATAAAACATTGGAGAGAGTTAGAACCACTGGCAGATGGCTGCCAAAAAGTTAGTGACGAAATCGTTGGTACTTAATTGTGTGGTTTTGTAGATGACTAAAATTTTAGTTACTTCTTCACATGTAATTTTTATCTCTATCTTATTGGGTTTTATTACACAGGCTGCATAGAAGTATGTTACTATGACTGTTAAAAACTTATTTCACGTGACTGGCACCTGGAAAAAGTTATTCTGTATATTTCTTCGCTTTTTGCTTCATTTTTCTGACTACATTCTCACATGCCCCTTGCCATTTCCACCAGACGTTAATTATAAAGGATTTTACTGTTTTTTCATATATTATTGAGAAGACAGTTACTGGATCCAATTAAAAGTAGGTCTTATGCAATCAATTCATAATTAGATTGATTTGTGTAGCTTAAAATAGTAATACACGGTAACTCTTTTCGGTGTACTCATGCAATTTTTGAAAAGTTTAGCCATGATTCAACGTCAAGGAATTTCTAACAGTCATATCTTTGTGTCAAATGGCTTTAAAGTAGTATGTTTTCAATTTCATGTAATGTGTCATAAGATTTTCTTAAATAACGAGGTTGCCAGATTCCTTAACTTCTGTTTTCAGAATAAATTTACATTACTGCCTCTTAGTCCACATAATTTTTAGTTAGAACACTAATTGTTTCTGGTTTCATTGACCGCCAGAGGTTACACCGCTGGTGGTGAGCTTGGCGCTGAACGAGCGAAATGGTCGTCCAGTGTTTGGATCACTTCGGTTTGGTTAGCAAGTACTACTAGTTGATATGAGTGGTATACAACTGCTCGTCCCGATGAATCAGTAGTATATAGTTTGATTTTATTAATTATTAACTGTTTATTGGCTGAAAACATCTGTATGATGGAGAAGATTTGTAGCTCAGGTGGATGATTTTGATGTGGTTGTGTTCTCTGAGCTGGATGGTAGTTAATTTGCGAAGCTTTCATCGCCCTACTAGGTGACATCTTCAGCGCATACTTCAATTTGTTGAAGTGAGCTTTAAGATTTCTCCACGAGTTTATTAATCATCTCTCCTGGTGACCTTGAACGTGATTGGTTGTTTTTGTGTGTTTTCACACCCTCTAGGCTACTTGTATTGGAACTGATTGTTTCTTTGACTTGAACTTTGACTCTTTGTGTGTGAGGTTTCTTTCTTATCGGTTGATAATTTTTGTCTATCTCGATGTGTCTATTGATTGATGATTCACTGGAATACCAGGCTTCTAAAAATTCTCTAGCATTTTTGTTGTTTCCTCTGTCTAATATTTGAAAATTGTCCCAATCGAATTGATGCCCGTGGTTGTCTGTATGTAGTGATATCAGGGAATGGATATCATGTCTTTTGACGGCTAGCTTATGTTCGTGGATACGAAGACGAAGGGGGCGTCCTCTTTGGCCAATGTAGTGTTTTTCGCACTTGTTACAATTTATATTCTAGATGATGTTGGTTTTATCTTCTTTCGTTGTTGAGTCTTTTGGTTGACACGGAGCCAGCTGAGTGAAGTGATTTTGTTGGTTTGTGTACGACGTTAGTTCCTAAAGAAAGAAACCTCACACACAAAGGGTCAAAGTTCAAGTCAAAGAAACAATCAGTTCCAATACAAGTAGCCTAGAGGGTGTGAAAACACACAAAAACAACCAATCACGTTCAAGGTCACCAGGAGAGATGATTAATAAACTCGTGGAGAAATCTTAAAGCTCACTTCAACAAATTGAAGTATGCGCTGAAGATGTCGCCTAGTAGGGCGATGAAAGCTTCTGAAATTAACTATCATCCAGCTCAGAGAACACAACCACATCGAGAACATCTGTTTAAGTATTTATCACTATCGATGACACTGTGCATCATAATAGTGTAGAACACTTATTTGTATGATAATAAATTGAATTCTGTTTTTTTTTCTGTCTGTTTAGATTTTAGTCTGGCATACACGTACAGCAGAACCAGTCTTAACACTCTGGAATAAACTAGAATCTCAAGGAGTTATGCCACCACCTATCAGTGATTGGCCATAACATTTGTCGATACTTGATTTCCATTTATATCGAATGTGAAGATAGGAATCTCAACACCTGATCTGAAATGCTTTTTATGGAAGTCAAAGGCCATTTGACGTTTCACTTAAATGGAGTGGATATATGATAATTAAATGAGTACAATTTCGAAAGCTCATATATATGTATATATGTCTTCAGATATCAAACTTTCTATGATCACGTCATGACGATTAATTGCATTATAACTTTGTATATACCATGCAATCTATGTTATTTTTTATATCTCAATATGTTAGAAATAAAAGTTTGAAAACTGTTATTTCTTTTCTCTACATTTTATTTTTTACTGCCATTACTTATTTGTTCGTATCCTCAATTTAAATTGTCTTTCTCTTTGTGTTGTTTAAAAATAATCATAAATTACTTAACTGAATAAATTTATCAAGTGTTGATGTGAAGAGATTTGATTGGCTGCAGGTTTGATCACTAGCTGACATCAGTCAGAGAGCCACTAGAAGGCCATGGAGGACTGGACAGCCCTTTCGTCCTAGTTTGGGACTCATCATCAGTATACAGTCGTTAGGGTTCAAACCTAGGACCTTCCGATTACAAGGCGAGCTCTTATACCATTCATCCGCTGGGACTCGGGCCTAATGGTTCTCTGACTGATGTCAGCTCGTGTTCAAATCTTGAAATAAATTTATTCAATAAAGAGAGGGAACAAAAGTCGTCAGTTAATAATTGGAAGTTATTTTCGACCAGATTCACAAGAGAAATTGGGCATTCAGTCAATAATTTGAGGATATAACATTTATTTACTGTATCTAAGGTAAAAGTTTTATTGTACTCAATTTTACAGATGGTAGTTTTGCAGTTGTCATTTGTCAACTTAGAACTACAGGTTCTAAGTTGATTTGTCAATCGGTTAGTAACCTCTATCTTCACACAGTTCCATCTTACGTCACAGTAGTCTATCAAGATTATAAAATTTAGCTTAGAATAAAATGTTTCATTTTTAAGAAATAATGAGACATAGGTTCATGTTTTTCCTATACACTGTGCTACACATTGGTGCATTAACCAAAACTCAAATAACTAGAATTTTTTATGCCGGTAACGTCGAAATGGATTTCCTTTTTGGTATTTTGACATTCAAGTTTGAAATATGTTTACCTCTGTAGTAAATTTACTTCATTTACATGTAAAACGACATGTTCCATAAATGATTATCTGCAAATGTCGTGAACACTGACTAACTGGTTTCAACGTAGAACTTTGCACCGATGTGCACCAGTTCGAGTCGCCACTCTCCCTCCATGTAGCACATAAAGCGAGAGAAGAGAGTAAAGAGAGATTCAAAAGATGCAATAAACAGAAATACGAGGCAAAAAATAATAGTAATGTCGAAGAACAATATAGTTTTATTGGGTATTATAAGTCACAAGGAGTGGATGCATCTGCGCCAGCCATTGACAACGATTTTGAGCCATATCACCAATTGTCTCCAAACACTGGTTCTTACCATTTCGAAGACCCCAACCACGAAGTCTACACCTCCCTACGTGGCTGGCTCAAACTATTTGGTGGATTTCATTGACTGAATAAGCGATGTTTTGGTTTGACCGCCACTGGCTCTTTTCCAACCTGATCCTACGTCAGTTAACCGACATTGCTTGTCGAGGAAAGTGGAGGCTAGGCATGCCCAGCAGATGTTCTAACCATCTCAATCGGTGTAAGACTGAACACTAATCTAAAATGTCTCGGTCTATATATATACATATGTATATTCATTGAAGCGACATATAACCCATTCCGATAAGGTATGTTTTCGGATACATATTTCTCTCATCCACAAATGAACAGTAGCTTATCGTAAGAAGAGTTTAATGCTATTTCCACTTTCCTGTAATCTGATTTGATTCAGTGAATTATGTGTGTTTGTATAATAAAGAAAGTTACCATATTTTCAAAAAGGAAACTGCTATGGATGAATTCTGTAGTCAGATACTATTATGTTATTTTGATTATGCAGCATTACTGCTTTACAATTCTTTGAATATGTATGTATAAGTACTTGCTACTTTTCACATACTTCCTGCACAAATGCAGACTCTGTTGTACATTTTCTAAGCCAACAGTTATATATAACAGTACTGTTTTGTAGCAGTATATAAGAAGTAGCAAATCACTCGAACATACTTTAAAATAACACAGACAAGGCAAAGCCAACTTACTTATGAGGCAATGAAATAATTCGCGACATACTACTTATAGTGGTTGCTGATAACCTCTTAATTGTAAACACGAGTGTAATTAGTGATAAGAAGTAAAAGAATTTATTAAATAAGTATTAGAATTACAGTTGTAGGTAATACATGTCATTTTAATGCTAACACTGCTATTTTTGTAGTAATTAGTTCAGTAGCTTTATATGAAAAGCTGCTATTATAATTATCAATGTTTGATTTCTTTTTTCTTGTAATATATTCTGTTTTGAAGAATGTAAAGGTGCTAAATGTTTATGTAACTAATATTGTTTTTGTTTTCTTTTCCGAATGTGCTGTAGTAATATGGAGACTTTGCAGGATATAGCATCCTCTGCTTTAAAAGATAATCCATACTTCAGTGCAGGTGCAGGACTTTTTGGAGTTGGAGTTGGTATGGCTGCTCTCAGAAGAATAGGTCAAGTTATGAATCTTCTTGTTCGTCGCAATCTTACTCTTACCTTAGAAGTAGCCAGTTATGACAAAGCTTATCCATGGGTATTACATTGGATAACAATGAAATCTAGTGGACCTTTAGCAAATAATGCAAAAGGGAGAATGAGTGGTGCAAGTCAACATCTCAGTGTAGAAACTAATGTTATACGCACAGAAGGTGGTCGAATCAAAGCTGCTTTTGATTTTGTACCTAGTGTTGGTGTCCATTACATGACTCATCAGATGAGATTGATACGTGTTGAACGCGTTCGAGCACAACAGTCGCTACAAGGTGCATCAGTAGCTCCGTTTGAAAGTGTAACTCTTACTACTTTTGGTCGGAATACCAGATTTTTTATTGATCTACTCGAAGAGGCTAGAGAAGAAGCTTTGGCTCGAGAAAAAGGTTGGACTGTTGTCTACAAGGTGAGTTTGATTAAGAAAATAAAGAAAATTCACTTATAATTACTATTATCTATATTCAGTACTCATAACTAGTTTACTATGTCGCCTTCATATTTGGTTTGATGATAAAAAATTTCTCAGACTGGTCGGATTATACTTCCAACCGTTATCCACTTTCTGATTATTTCTAGCATATTTATACAGTTTATAATGGTAATGTCGTTTTTTATTGCACTTGGAATAATAGCATCAACAGTGGAAATTTACAAGCAGTAATCGGATACAAGCTGTGATATAGGAATCGATTTGGACGTCTTTAATGAATTTGAAACACATATAAAGACAAATCATTACAGTGAAATGAAGACACGAGCGAAAGTTTTACCGTGATGTTTGTGTTTACTGACTGACTGACTGAATTTCAACATACGGCTTTACAAAAAGTGAGGTAGTTCAAGTTGTAACACTCCATATTGCTCCTTAAACTAGACAAAAGAGAGGAAAAGTTAAATTAAAGAATTATTATTATTAGAATAATAAACAGAAATGTGAAGGAGAAGGATAGGAAAATGGAAAGACATGATGGTTTAGTGGATATGGGGGATCACAGAAATTGAATGCATATGCACTATTGAGTCACATCACCGATAGTCTCCAGCCACTGGTTCTTAAGAATCCTGAGGACGCCAACCAGATGGTCTACACCTCATCACGTGACTTCAACCAACTAACAAAGACTTTATGGACTGACTGCAAGTTTTGGTTTCACCACTCCTAACGCTTTCCCATCCTTATCCAATGTTGATTAACACTGCGTTTCGAGGAAGGCAGTGGCTCAATATACGCAACACATGTCCTGGCCAACTCAACATATATGTCCAACAGAAATTATTTAAAATTAATGGATTAAATAACAGTTTGTTTTAATTACCTACCAGTTCAGTTGGTTTATGTGAAGGACAAATATTGACTGAATAGTTGTTGTGTACTCTAAAGTACAACGTCAACATTTAGTTGGTATCAGGTGTTTTTTTAACCGATTATAAGTAAAAGGGGAAAATACAAATGTGCTCATCATTTGTTAGCGAAATATCCCTCAAATATGATAAATTATATAAACAAATATCATCAGTTACATTTGGTGTCCTGTCATTATTCTGAACGTGATGTCTTATTTTTGGTTATCCTTACATGACTTTTAAATTATCAAAAGAATGGATACTAAACAAAGAATGCACTTTTCGATAACTTCATCATCAGACTCTACAGTTATATATACATTATAGTGAATGAATGAATTAGTGTTATGACCAACATTAATGTTGAAATAACATCACTAGATTACAGTTCAATAGCATCAACATAACAATAAACTGAATGTCAGAAATATTAGGAAAAATAATATTACAAGTTCATGAATTTATAGTCTCTACTGAAGGCCAGGGAAGTAGTAGGCGCTGGACATGCTTCTTTTGCACACAGAGTACTGGTTGTTTCACGCGAGTTGCAATAGCCTCTGCTGTTTGGAGCATGCGGTGCTTCGATGATTTTGGCAATTTATGAGGCACCCGGTAGATTATAGAGAAGGATACTTCAGTGCTGGCTTTTTGGTCGGTTTGGACCAGGTGATCTAATATCGGATTTTTGATTGTTTTTAATACGCATTTACTTAGCCATACTGGGAGATGTTCTCGAGCACGAAAAATCAAGTTCCTAGATGCTATACACGTTTACTCTTGTCAACATTCACTGTTATACAGTATATAGTTTATTGATTAAAATGTTTAATAGAATCTGAAGGTGTACATATTCATATGTTAGTAATAATAATAATAATAATAATAGTAGTAGCATCTCAATTTATGTTTTTGACGTTAGTATTATTGCTCTTTTAAGTTTAAGTCATCAAAACCAAGGTTTTACAGAAAGATTTCAGCTCTAATTTCTTATTATATTATTATTGTTATTATTATTCAACACAGCTTCACTTTCCTTTTTTACCTGAAGATAACACAAACTTTGATTGACATATATTTGATTCTAGATATTAGGAAGGGTCACTGGGTTGAAACCTCTTCTTTAAACATTCTTATGTAATGATCCCGAATAGCTCAGTGGTGTAATGTCTTACACGTTGGTGGTTCAGCTGTGGAATACTCGTCAACCATGCACGTGATCTGAGGTTCTATCCCTGGCTAACGGACTCCTATACCTTTCTTAGCCAGTAGTAATCCCAGTAAAGACGGGTGGAGGGGGGTTAGGCACGGGGCCAGCAACATCACCGTGTAAGAAAACACAACTGCTACTGAAACTTCGAAGCTTAAGCTTGAAGCCCTATGTTCCACTCGGAACGTAAAGGAATAAACTATAGAAATATATATATATATATATATATATATATATATATATAAAGGTATGTAATCGGAAGTGATTGAAGATCGCTGTAGGATATTAACCAGCGTCGCCCGGATTACGAATTTCGGTGTTCTTCTTACTGAACTATGAAACTTAGCTGCTAACCAGGTCATCATTTCACTGCAGTTATCGAGTGTTATGCTCACCTGTTATGTGAATGAAAAATACATAACCGCTTTTCTAATTCTACTAGGAATCTAAATCATATTTAATTAAGGAGGGGGCGTAGGTTGTTAACCGAACGAATTAATCTCTTCTATATACACTGAATGGTTAGTGTAACATTAAATTATTAAGTTGTTCGGTTTTCTGAATAAAACTCTTTTAAAGGTGTAATAAAGAAGCTCCATTGTGAATGGCTAGTAAGCATACTTCATCTATTCTAGCAGTCAATCAAAAGGAGAGCGTACACACAGTCAAATAATGCACCAATTTTTAGAGTTTTGTCAGATTAATTTTTACTAGTTTCAAAGTTATAACTATCAGAATATCTGTGTGGAAATGTGGATAACACTTTGATTCACCTGTAGACAATAAGTTATACTTTATGTCCTTCAATGTCGTGTTTATATTCTACGTTATTTTCAGATTATTTCAGTGAATCTAGTAAGGAGTGAAATCCTATTGTCACATACAGCGTTTGTCACTTTGAGTATATATTACGTGTTGAGTATCAAACTAGTTGAGTTTGATGTCAGTGACTTTATTTTTCGATCCGTTAGTATACTAATGTAACAACAGAAGACAAGGGCTAGGCAACAGATCGTTTATTAAGGAAAATCAACACTGATTTATAGATTTTAATGTACATTATTGTAGAGTATTGTTAGTAGAAAATACAGTCTTTTGATTGGTTGTTTCTCACAGAAAGTTAACCTTGCATCTCTTTGTGGATGTGTCAGATCCTCTATATGCTAACTGTATCCGCCTACGCAAAGCCTTTGTTCTCATTTTCTCACCACCAATATTGGGGACATAAACATTGATGTCAATTACTGTCTACCAACTTTGGCTAGCAGCCAGCTCACCACACTAATACTATTTTATATATTGATATACCTTATTCTATCATTCTTTCGGTCTAATACTGAAAGCATTTGAGTAGTTTATATCTCTCTAAAGAACAAGAAGAAGCTAAATTACTCTGTTCAAATTAAGATTAGTCATAGTTATTTCTCGTACATGCTTATTCTACTGTTTCTGAAGTGATTGTTTTCAACCTGCTGATTTAGGCTGTTGGTTCAGAATGGCGACAGTTTGGCTATCCACGTCCAAGAAGACCTTTGAATTCTGTTATACTGCGTGATGGCATAGCTGAAGCTATTGTAGCAGATGTGAAAGAATTTGTTGGTGGGTAAGCCTTTCAAGGGAGTTACTTTTTTGTTTTCGCAAATGCTTTAGTTCACGATACTATCATTAAATTCACATTAAGGTACCTTAGTTACATGTACAAATCTACTTTCTGATATATTTTCTCGAATAGTCGAATATATTTTGCAGATCAGCATGCTTTTTGATTACCCTGACATAAACTGGCTTGTGTGTAATCTAGTAAAAGGTGTTAAAGGTAATTCTATAGGTAAACATTATAAAGTCACCCTAGATGTACAACTTATTCATATTTGTCCGCATAGTTATAACTCATACCTCAACAACTTATGTATGTGTACCAAGCAACCGCATCTCCTACTACTATTAACAGATTACAACAGCTGGGTTTGTCGTCTATATATGGATGGGTTATTTCAGTTATGTGCACGTGCAGTCTGTGAAACGCACTAACTATAGGGGTAGGCATTCATTACTAATATTGAATGATAATAATGCCGCGTTGTTGACTGTTCGTAGTTGAAGATTGAAAGTTATCTTATCTCTGCTCACTGTCAGTGTGGCAACGGTATTGAATGTCGATCGCAAATTAGAATTAACTGGTTTCTCATCGCTCTGATTTGTTTTGGCTCTTCAAGTAACGTTGAAAACTACTTTCATGCGTTCATGTACGCGAATCATCCAACCAACTTCGTTGCATACTGTTTGTGACCCATTTTATTTGTCGTAAGCTGATGTGGTATGCAGAGTTATCGGTCAGCAGTATTGTAACGGTATATGACAAGTGACTTACTATCTCTATATAGCCAAAGTATGTACACCTTACGTATCTTCAACGCACCATTTGCACAGATCTTCGTACTGTATTACTTCTGCTCTTCGTATTGTGTTTCTTTGTCTTCTTTTCGTGTCTCTCATGTTTTTCCCGCAACGCTGAAATCATTTGCTCTCTTTGACGTGAAATCTATTTCTCCTCTATTTGATATTTTTATGCCGGTGACCGTCTCTTCATATACTACTGACAAATCTTATCAGTAGTACATGCCACCTTATGTTTAGAACAGTGATGACTTATGATCTTTAATATGGCTGAAACTGATTGACACAAATGTCTTGATTTACATATGCTTTTTTAAATTTATATTTCTTTTAATATCGTTTTATAGCGTATTCGTAACATGCGGAAACTGGCATTCACGTTAATATTCCTCTTTGTAGTCAGAGCTAACCACTGGCTTTGCTTCAATATAATTCTTCTAAAATCTCAGTGTCTTCTTTACAGGTTGTATCAAATAGAAAGATATAATTCCTAGTAGGTATATACCGGCCGTTTAACTTCGATTGGGATTAAATAAATTCTGCTCTTACTAGTTAGTCGACCAACGGAGATCAATTTTCAATACCACTGTTTTTGATGTGGTTGTGTTCTCTGAGCTGGATAGTTGATTTGCGAAGCTTTCATCACCATACTAGGTGACATCTTCAGCGCATACTTCAATTTGAAGTGAGCTTGTAGATTTCTCCACGAGTTTATTAATCATCTCTCCTGGCGACCTTGGACGTGATTGGTTGTTTTTGTTTGTTTTCACACCTTCTAGGTTGCTTGTATTGTCACTCATTGTTTCTTTGACTTGAACTTTGACCCTTTGTGTGTGATGTTTCTTTCTTATCGGTTGATAAATTTTGTCTATCTCGATGTGTCTATTGATTGATGATTCACTGGAATGCCAAGCTTCTAAAAATTCTCTAGCATTCTTGTTGTTTCCTCTGTCTAATATTTGAACGTTGTCCCAGTCGAATTGGTGTCCGTGGTTGTCTGTATGCAGTGATATGAGGGAGTGGATATCATGTCTCTTGACAGCTAGCTTATGTTCATGGATACGAAGACGAAGGGGACGTCCACTTTGGCCAATGTAGTGTTTTTCGCAGTTGATACAATCTATTTTGTAGATGATGTTGGTTTTATCTTCCTTCGCTGTTGAGTCCTTTGGTTGACATAGAATTGAGTGAAGTGACTTTGTTGGTTTGTGTACGACGTCAATTCCTAAAGGTTTGAAGAGTCTTGTAGTGATTTCTGAGATATCCTTTATATATGGTAAGGCGATTTTCTTTGTGCTTTCCTTGGGGGCTTTTGGTTTGATAGGTTGGCTTGGGGGTATATGTCTTTTGATGAAATTCCGTGGATATCCATTCTTTTGGAAGACGTCCATGAGATATTTTTCTTCAATTTTCCTTAAGGTGGGAGTGCTGCAATGAGTCCTGGCTCGCTTGAATAGTGTTTGTATGCAATTCCTCTTGTGTGCTATTGGATTGTTGCTGTTGTAATTCAGGATTTGGTCTGTGTGAGTTGATTTTCTATAGACTTGAGTTTCTAATTCTCCTGTCGTTGTTCGCTTGACTAAGACATCCAAAAATGGGATTTGGTTTTCTGATTCCTCTTCTCTTGTGAATTTGATGTCGTTGAAGACGTTGTTTATCAGGTTGTGAGCTTTATCTAACTCGTTTCTTTTGATAATTACGAATGTGTCGTCTACGTAACGTATCCAAATCTTGGGTTTGATCTTTGGTAGAATTATGTTCTCGAGCCTTTGCATCACTGCTTCTGCAATCAAACCTGATATTGGCGATCCCATAGGTGTTCCTTTGACTTGTTCATATATTTGGCCGTTGAATTGGAAGTACGTTGTTAGACATAGGTTTATGCATTCCATCCAACTTGTGTGTTGCATTTTTGATTTTTGTGGGAGGTGTTCGTCGTTGCTAAGTAATTGCTCCATGGTTTCTTTTGCTAGTTTTTGTCCGATTGAGGTATACAATGCTGTGACGTCGAAGGATATCATTGTCTCTTGTTCATCTATTTGGATGCCTCTGATTTTCTCTAGGAATTGGATAGCGGAGTTGATGGAGTGGTCACAAGATTCCGTTAGGTGCTTCAGTTTTCTGTATAATTCTTTGGATAAATTGTATGTTGGAGTTCCTGGTAGTGATACAATTGGTCGTAACGGGATATTTGGTTTGTGTATTTTGGGTCTGCCGTAGAATCGGGGTAGGACTGGTCCACTGGATTTCATTCGCCATTGGTCTTGTTTTGTGATTTGTCCAGTTTTGGTAAGCTTGCTTAAGGTCCTTTGGATGCGGTTGTCTAGTGTTTGTATGGGATTTGTTGGGAGTTGTTGATACACATCCTTGTCTTTGAGTAGTTCTTCAGCTTTCTTGGTGTATTCTTCTCTGTCCATGATTACTGTTGTTCTTCCTTTGTCGGCTGGTAGAATGACGATGTCCTTCCTATTTTTCAGCTTTTTGAGGGCCTTTAGTTCTTGAGAGTTGAGTTGTGTGTGTTGTTTCTTCTGTTTGACCATTGGTACAATTGTTTGGCGTATCTCTTCCTGTGTTTCCTCTTTTAAGTTTGATGATTTGAGTAATGATTCAAAGGCAGCGAAGAAATCAGTTTTCGAGGCATCTCCGGTGTTGTAGTTTAATCCTTTTTGTAGCAGTTGTTGTTCCATTTTTGATATTGGTTGTTTTGATAGGTTGACTACGCAGTCTATAGGTGTATTGTCTGGTTGTTGTTTTCTAATCTTGGCTATCTTGGTTTTGAGGACTCTTTGTCTTTGTTCTCTGTGTTTTCTAATTGACAATGTAATTGCGGTGATCACACTATCCAAGCGAGCCAGGACTCATTGCAGCACTCCCACCTTAAGGAAAATTGAAGAAAAATATCTCATGGACGTCTTCCAAAAGAATGGATATCCACGGAATTTCATCAAAAGACATATACCCCCAAGCCAACCTATCAAACCAAAAGCCCCCAAGGAAAGCACAAAGAAAATCGCCTTACCATATATAAAGGATATCTCAGAAATCACTACAAGACTCTTCAAACCTTTAGGAATTGACGTCGTACACAAACCAACAAAGTCACTTCACTCAATTCTATGTCAACCAAAGGACTCAACAGCGAAGGAAGATAAAACCAACATCATCTACAAAATAGATTGTATCAACTGCGAAAAACACTACATTGGCCAAAGTGGACGTCCCCTTCGTCTTCGTATCCATGAACATAAGCTAGCTGTCAAGAGACATGATATCCACTCCCTCATATCACTGCATACAGACAACCACGGACACCAATTCGACTGGGACAACGTTCAAATATTAGACAGAGGAAACAACAAGAATGCTAGAGAATTTTTAGAAGCTTGGCATTCCAGTGAATCATCAATCAATAGACACATCGAGATAGACAAAATTTATCAACCGATAAGAAAGAAACGTCACACACAAAGGGTCAAAGTTCAAGTCAAAGAAACAATGAGTGACAATACAAGCAACCTAGAAGGTGTGAAAACAAACAAAAACAACCAATCACGTCCAAGGTCGCCAGGAGAGATGATTAATAAACTCGTGGAGAAATCTACAAGCTCACTTCAAATTGAAGTATGCGCTGAAGATGTCACCTAGTATGGTGATGAAAGCTTCGCAAATCAACTATCCAGCTCAGAGAACACAACCACATCAAAATCATCCACCTGAGCTACAAATCTTCTCTATCATTTCAATACCACTGTGAACTACGTTGTATTCTGTCAGTATAATATATCTTTATCTTGAGTAGTTTTATAATGATTCAACCAGACTCAGCACTCAATTTGTTTCGGGAAATTTGTAACATCTCTGGTCTTACTTACTTACTTTACTTCGGCTATCTCCTACGGGAGGATGAGCCGGCTTCATGAACATCTCGAATCATCGCTGCCCAGGCGCGGCGATCTTATGCAAGGTTTTGCGACAGGGTTATCCAATTCTTGTTCCACAGACGGAGTCCGTAGACGGTTTGTAGTCCCAGGCACTCCATATCAGGTAAGAGAGTTCATAAAGTTTCATGGGAATTTGGTACGAGTGATGTCCCCAGAATCACTCGGTCTTTTGTTTGAGAGTGCAGCTCTAGCCTTTACACAACCAAGTGTGACCTACAAGGCAGTAGGAGTGGAGTAGGGAGTCCACTATCCATTGGCGGCCGGTGACCGGAGTTCGGTTCATACGCCTTTTTGAATGGGGCCAGACATCCAGGACATCCAACAAGCCCTTTGTCCATACGTCTGCCGGTGAGCTCCAGTGAGCTTCATATGCCAGTCGTTGGAGGTTTGGAATCAAGGTTTAGCCATCTCCCCTAGACTGTCATCCAATGGACAGTCAACCCGGTGAAGAGCACCGGGCATCCGCTTTCGCCCTCTCACTTTGGTGAAAAACACCTCCGCCACGTGAAGGCAGTGAGTAGGACTTCCTCAGGAGAGGCTATGTAAGACGCCCGGTCATATGGGGGGAGCATTTCAAGAGGTGTGCGGAGGGGTGGCCAACCCGCAGCGCAAGGCACCCACCCCCGACCATCCTGAGGCTTTGGAGGCATCTCTGGTCTGGATATTTATAATACATTCGCGAATGAAAATCTAGTAACTTTTGTATTTATATGCAATGCTTAAACGGTCATCACTTTTCTTTATTATTTTTTCCATCTTAAATATCATCAGATTCAAAGAAGTACTCTCTAACATAAAATCTTGCAGTGATTACTTTCTTTTTCTAAGCTATCTATTTTTCAATAATTTCAGAGAATCAGGCTTGGTATACTGATCGTGGTATACCATACCATCGTGGTTACTTATTATATGGACCTCCAGGATGCGGCAAAACTAGTTTTATAACGGCGTTAGCAGGTTCGTTGTATGCAACAGATTCTTATTTAAATTTATCGTTATGATCTGATCGTTTTGACAGTCAACTTTTTTCTAAATTGAAGTAATTTTGGTGAAGTCAAAGATGCGCATTTCCTCCTATTTGGGACTCGTCATCTGTGGTTGTATCTGTGTTTCCCAGTGAGTGGTGATATTCCCACTGAAACTATGGCTACTGAGTTCAAGCCTCACTCAGTGAGGAATGCATGTGCACCCAGATGAAGAGTCCAAATGAGACGAAATGCGCATTCTGGATTCCACTGCTAGTTACCATCCCCCAGTTTACTTCACGTTAAATAATCAGACACTATCGAAGCATCTGCACAAGGAACCAACTTGTCAACAGAGACCGAAAATTTCAGTACAATCATTCAACGGGAAAATCAAAATTGAATTAAAAATATTTTAGACTGTGAATCCTGAAATACAGAATTCCTTATATGGTAGGCTTTACTAATAATGTACGCCTGATAAAATAGTTTATCATCGGGTTACTTGTCATTGATATATATTTTACTTGAGTTAAAATAGTTGGAACTGTTAAAAGCATAGTATTATCAGTTGTAGTGTAAGTTTACCATAATCTACATGCATATTTTGCTTTTCATTGTCTTGTATATCTTGCTTTACTACTGTTTTGCCTAATCAATAAAGAGGTAGATATGATGAAGAAGATTTGTAGCTCAGGTGGATGATTTTGATGTGGTTGTGTTCTCTGAGCTGGATGATAGTTAATTTGCGAAGCTTTCATCACCCTACTAGGTGACATCTTCAGCGCATACTTCAATTTGAAGTGAGCTTTTAGATTTCTCCACGAGTTTATTAATCATCTCTCCGGTGACCTTGGACAAAGAAAACAACCAATCACGTCCGTTCGAAAACTTGTTTCTACAGCCTACAAAAAGTTCTTATGCAGTTTAGTTGCTTAAATCTAAGAAATGAATTGATTATATTCATCAGCCTTATCAAAACTCCTACACCCTTTGTCAAATGTGAGATTTTTTCATCCATTAATTAGTACGCCATGGAGAGGAGAAAGCACAGTTTATTCAGATGAACTTAACGCTGAATGCTAAAGAGAAACCAAAAATATTTTCGAAGCATGGAATTATTTGATTGTCTTCTGATAGATCAACTTAGAATTCTTTTCGTAATAGTTGAAAAGAGTTTGTTAAATATTTTGGTTAGTTCGTTCAGTCTTCACCTGATCATTTATTATTATTATTATTGTTTTCATAAATAAAACTCTATTCAGAGAGAGCATTTGCAATATCATCTTCCTATACACCATAACTCATCATTTAATAGTAGATTGACAACCTTGTACAAGCAAACAAGTTAAGAATGAAATGGGCAGATGAACTCGAATTCCCTGAAAAAATGTGCTGTTTTGTGCAAAACTTAACCTTTTTTATTTGAAAGGTAGTGTAAATCTCTCTACTCCACTTTATCCTGTTTTCGTCACATTGATTGTTTTTCAGGTGATTCTTCATACCTGTATAGTTCATATTATAATTATTTCATCTAAGTAACAGCGTTCTGATAAATCAGAGAGTTGATTTTTATTTTAGCATGGAATTAAAATCGATTTTCAGTAAAGAATAATCACCGAGCTGGGTCAAATTGATGTTTTCTGTGACACTTCTAATTTTATTTTCTTGTACGTTTCATTGTTTTCGTACTTTAATCATACTAAACAGCCCCTTCATGTATCAAATAAATGCATGAGAGGGATTAGTGGGCCAGTGACTTATCTGAACCTAATTTTCTTTTTTTGAAAGGGGAGAATTTTGAAGTTTTCAACTAAACTTATTTGTAACTGTAACAGTAATACTGGATTTCGGTCCGCTTCTACTGTTACTTCAGCAAATATCTGACCACTTGAATACTATTCACACACTGAGAGAGACAAAATGGCTGACTAAGGGGACGAAGATTTATTGCTACTTGGATAAGTCAGTTTAACTAGAAAACTATAGTTAATTATATGATCAATAAATTACTGGTTTAACGAAAAAATATGTATCCTGACTGGATAGCATGCACCAATGAAAATCCAATGAAGTGTAACCCCTTAGTGTATGTTAGCGTCAAATATCTGTTTTGCAGACCATATAAACAGTTACTTATAACGTGTTTCTCTTTATCCAGTTAGTAATAATTAAAGAAACATACAGAGGATAACTTCTTGAAGTAATCTTCACACGTAAGTATAAAGACTCCTGGAATCGAAGACTGTTGACTAGACTAAAGTTGATCCTGTGTAGTTTATTTTAATGATTTTTACGCCATTTATCTTTCGTTTTCATACATATATGTGACATTTTTACTGGATCATTTTTCTAGGTCATTTGGATTACAGTATTAGTATACTGAATCTAAGCGAATTTGGCATGACAGCTGATCGCCTGGATCATTTACTGGCACATGCACCACTTCAGACTATCATCTTACTGGAAGACATAGATGCTGCTGTACACAGTCGTACTAAGTCGAATGATAATTTACTTCAAAGCAAAGGTTAGTATTGTGCAATTTTCCTTATATATTAACATTTTATGTAGCTTATGAAGGTATGCCGACATTAACTTTAAGTGGATTATTAAACGCACTGGATGGTGTAACTTCAACCGATGGTCGTATTATATTTATGACAACAAATTACATAGAAAAGTGAGTATATCGAATTTTCTTGTACGCTTCTTTTTTCTTCTTCTTGTTGGTGGTGGTACTCTCTTTGCAACCATAGGTAAATGCACGCGGTTTCTTTTTAAACAAAACCAGTTCACGGTGAAATTGTGAATATTCATTTTAGAATTGATTAGTTATCAACAAAAGGTTATAAATAGCTAAAGTCATATATTGATTGACCTAGGTCACAGTAAATGTCCGAAAATCACTAGTCGTAGAAAGTTAATAAATGCGTTACATTTGTTAATTTAGTAGAGTGCTTCGTTTCAAAAAATGTAGAATGTTTTGTACAGTAATAACAACTTTAGTAAGTGACTGATAGAAATGTAACGCCGTACGTGATATCTATTCCTGCAGGCGTCTAATTTAAGCTTACTTGTATCATCTGACAGTGAATTGTATGACTGATTTTTTTTATCCTTCACGTTCCCCAGTGGAACACAGGGCTTCAAGCTAGTGGCTTCAAGTTACTGTAGCAGTGTTTATTTTACAGGATGAGGTTGCTAGCCTCATGTCCAACCTTTCCTCTTCACCAGCATTATTTCTGGCTTAGCGAGGTAAAGGAGTGCGTCTGTGGCCGGGGATCGAACCCCGGACCATGTGCATGGTTGGCGAGCGTCCTAACCGCTATGCCACCGACGCTACGACTGATTACTGAATATTCATTAATATACACCTTTCTTTATGGGTTGAAATTAACCGAACGCCTAGTCCATAATTGAACTAGATTACTTCTTTTTTTGTGTGGTAATTACGAGTGGCATAAGACTTGTCAACTAAATGGAATAAAATCCTGCATTCACCAAGCTCTAATGATTATTTCCTGATATAGTACACATGGAATTTCAGCCGAATTTAGACTAAAGCAAGATAAAATAAAATACAGTCATCACACTTGTACTGTGTTATTTTCATGGTATTACATTAAAAATATACAAACTATCGATAAGATGTTGTGGAAAATATCACAGTCCTTAAGGATTGTAGTAGTGTCTGATCATTTTGATTGGAATTTCGTAAGGATGTGTGACTGGTAATCATATTATTAGGATTACTATTTCTATTGTAATTTGTTGAAGTATATTCTTATATGGTGAGAATTACCCATCAACTATTTTTTTGGTTTGTTTGTCAACAGACTTGATCCAGCTTTGATACGACCTGGTCGCGTTGATATGCGTGTACGCGTGGACATGTGTGATCGATCTCAATTATTGAAAATGTTTAGTCGTTTTTATCCTAATTGGACGTCATCTGATATTCATGAGTTAGCTGAACAATTTGCTAATTTACTAGAAGGTATATCGCTGAGTTCAGCACAAGTTCAAGGTTATCTATTACTGCATAAAGATGAACCTTTGAAGGCTATTAACAATATACAGCAACTAATTTCTCCGAATGATTCATGAATTTCTTCAGTTGATTGTGGATAAATAGTCCAGAATTTTGACGGAGCAGATTAGCTATTTTTTTTTTTGTCTTAGAACTTAGGCACATTTATATTAATAATCATGTGTATATAATCTTGACTATGTATCTTTAATTAAATAGACAATTTAAAACCACAGGGCTTCCTGAAGTCTTCATTTCGAAAGGACAATTTAGTAATTCCTAATAATTACAGAGTTGTTGAAACTAGCATTTGTTCTCAGGATCTTATTCAGATAATAATAGTACCATCACTTAGTTAGGAGAATAGAATAAACTGACCATATAGTTGTATTGTTAACTGCAAAATAATTAAATTTCCTCAGTTACGCAAATGTATTACAACACATATGCGGTCGATAAAGAAATTGTCTCAGTTAAAGGAATAAAATCCCACATACACTATTTTAGGTGAAAGCTTGTTCGCATAGCAGAATTACTTCACAATGAGTGCATCGATAGAGATTCCTGTCCAGTGTCTACGATACAGTATCATTGTTACGCAGTTACTGTTAGATTAAGAATTCTTTTTATCAGTTCATATCACAGAGATCCTAATTAATTATGGTGGAGATAACGCCGCTGAACATTTAAGACTCTAGTGTCTTCACATCCCATAACTTTAAATAAACAACCATTAACCTAATTGGGAATAGTTACGCCATACACCTACGTCCTAATATTGGAAGTGGAGACTCTATAAGGGAGTAACACAGGAAAATATTTGCGTAGCATGCGGTTACCCATCAGACTATAGAAATGCGTACAGCATACTAAGGAATACCATTCCTGGAAATGTCTCTTCATTTCCCACTAGAAAACATGCACCGATCTGCCGTCTACTGGCCTTTACAAGGTAGGTTAAAGGTTCCTCAAGGATGGCAAGATTCTATATTTCCATCACATTTTGGAGTAAAGTATTCCCTCTAAAAAGGGTTCACAAGAAGAATACCACTGAAAATTCTGCTGTTAATCCAATTAACACCTAAAGAAACTCCTACGACTGGGTGACTAAGTGTTTTATCAATAATCAGTGAAGCGTTGGCATTCTTCAACGTGTGAATTTCCCAAATTAGGACGAAACAGCAGTCCAGTACTCCCAGGTTTTCAACGGTTCCCTAACTGATATCAATCCGTGGTCAAACTTGAGAAACATATCCCTGTATTTTGATGTGAATGTGTTCTCTGAGCTACAAATCTTCTCCATCATATCTATATCCCCATATATATATATATATATATATATATATATATATTTGCGTCCTCTGTGGAACGTGAGCCTTCAAAGTTGGTCATTAAAATTCCAGCACCGGTAATTTTTAAAAGGGTGGGATTGCTACTCTCACGCCTAACCTTCCCTTTTCACTGGGCTGACTACCGGATCAGAGAGGTTCAGGGATGTGTCGGCCGGGAGTTGAACCTGGACCACGTGCATAGTTGCCGAGCTTCTGTTATTAAACCACCAATATATATACATAGTTTTTTAGTCAGTCCCAAGCCCGGATAAAGAGGGACGGTTGGGTGTGGGGCTAGCAACCCCACACCACTAAACCTATCAAACCTCTAGAGAAACTTCAACGCACAGAAAATATATTAAAAATACAAAAACTTCACATAACAGTCTTATTCTTCGCTCGAATCGGAGAGGCGAAATGACACAGCGGACTGGTGAAAGTCTTCGGGAAGCCAGCCGATGCTTCTTCTCCCGATGAAAGCAAAAATAAGAATGGAGACGTGGAATGTCCGCGCAATGTATGAGACTGGGAAGGCTGCCCAAGGTGGTCAAAGAAATGCGAAGATTTGACGTAGAAGTTCTGGGAATCTGCGAGAGCAGATGGAATGTATGTGGATTGTCGAAATTGTCAACTGGAGAATCAGTGACTGAGCGGTTCCAACATAGAACTTTACACCGATGTGCAGCAGTTCGAGTCGCCACACTTCACTCAGCACACAAAACCAGAGAAGAAACTAAAAAGGAATACAAAACAGTGATAATAAACAGGGATAGGAGGCAAAGAGAATTGTAATATCGAAGAGCAATACAGTTTTATTGCAAATTACAAGTCACAAGGAGTGGGTGTATCTACGCCAGCCATTGACAACGATGTTCAGCAGTATCACCATTTGTCTCCTACCACTGATTCTTACCATCCCGAGGACCCCAACCACGAAGTCTACACCTCCTTACGTGGCTGGCTCAAACTAACTGGTGGATTTCATTGATTGATTAAACCATGTTTTGGTGTGACCACCACTGGCTCTTTTCCAACCTGACCCTATGTTGATTGATTTCCCCTCCTTACCTAGCACTCGACGCCTAACCTCAAAATTGCTCACCTTATTATATTGTGGTGAGAGATGGTTGCTAGCCAAATTGGTTGACAGTAATTGAGGTCAAAGGTCAAGATGGACAGGCGGATATACTTAACATAAAGATGAACTGACACAGCCACAAGAGATGCAAGGTTAACTTTGTGTGATAAACAACCAATCAACAGATTGTATTTCCTACTAACATTAACCTACAATAATGTACATCAAAATCTATAAATACGTGTTGATTTTCCGTAATAAACGTTCTGTTGCCTGGCCCTTGTCTTCTGTTGTTACAATATTACCTCACACGGGAGATAGAACGCAGGCATCTATGATCGAAGACAGCTAATCTTTTCATGTCTTCCACTCTTAATGGCCGGGTCTCACAGCCGTAAAGGAGGACGGAGTGAACTGCTGAGCAGTACACACGCGCTTCGTTCGGTAGCCAGATGTCACGTCCACGCCAGAGACGGCGTAAACTGGCATATGCTAAACGAGCCTTCTTTATCTGTGCTGAGATTTTTTCAGTGATCAACCCGCTGTCACTTGCTGATGCAACTCCCCAAATGAGTGCAATGGTCAACGTGCTCTACCACTTCACTCCCTATCTTTAAGCTAAGAGTCAATGTAGTCCAATCCTGTAGCATCATCTTACAATTGACGGCAGCGAATTGCATGCCAAACATTCGCAGATCGCAGCTCAAGTTGTTCAGGAGACTGTATTTTGTCAGCGTCTTCACATAGGAATACTATATCATCTGCATATTCCAAGTCAACGAAATTATTCCCTGGTAACATATCAATCCCTGAGTCGCTGAATTCACTTAGGGTTAAGTTGATTAGTACATCTATAATAAAATCGAATAGAAATGGGGATAGTGGGCATCCCTGACGGACACCACTAGTCGTCACCATTTCAGATGACAACTCGCCGTAAGCTCTCACCTGGCTTCATGAATTCGAGTAGAGTGCCTTAATCAGTGCAATGTATTTTCTCGGCATTCCCTTTACAGTCAAGCATCGCCAGAGTACCTCTCGGTGGACAGAATCGAATGCCGCCTTTAGGTCAAGAAATATAATGATTGTTGGATGTCGGTAAGGATACCTATGTTCTAGAATCTGTCGGAGGGTGAAGATATGATCAATACATCCTCTTCCTGGTCTAAAACCTGCCTGGTTTTCTTGTGTTTGTGCTTCCCGAGCACCACTTAGTCTACGCAATATTATTGAGCCTAGGACTATAGATACTATATTAAAGCTAATCCCTAATTGATTATCACAGGAAGACTTGTCTCCCTTCTTGGAAATGGGTATAATCAGTGACTTACACCAACCCGACGGGACTTCCTCTGATTCCTAGACGCTGCCTATTACCTCAGTTAATGCAGACAGTAAACTGTCTCCACCGTACTTAAATACCTCTAGAGTCATTCCATCAGGTCCTGCTGCTTTGTATTGTTTCAGACTAGTCATAGCCTTAGTAACCTCAGTTAAGGACGGAGGACCTGTGTCTACATCGCATTCAGAGAGTGTGTTGGATGTTCGGTAAGCTGAGTGTGGCTATAGGCCAATTAAACTGCTCCTCATAGCGTTCTTTCCAACGTTTAGACGTCTATCCAGGGAGCTAATTATGGTGCCATTTTTCTCAGAAATTGTTTCACGTATCATTTACCTTTTACCTGATAAGCCTAAATAGTTGTCTTGTGTTACCAATCGCCGATGCTTTTTCCATCTCTGTCGCTTTTGTCACCCACCACTGTTTACGGTCGCTACGAAGGCTTCTCGTTAGTTTGCGTTTGAATAGCTTTCGCTCCTCATCATGATCGGAGCTAGCCGGAATCTGTCTTCTTGCGTCAATTAGTTCGGATGAAGCGGTAGAAATTCAATGGCTCTTACTTACTTTAGGTTTTAGGTGATTAACAGGTTTTAAAGCTGTTTCTACAGCTAACTGTATGTTGTGCCAGGCTACTTCAGGGGAAGTCCTGCTGTCGACCTCAGATACACATTTCGCTATTTCTTCCTTAAACAGGGACTCAGAGTCTCGATCTAGTTGGGGATGTAACTGTTTCGCTGTCAGCAATTTCTTGTATCCGTTTTGTCATAAGCGTAAACGTGCGGATCAGAGAGTGATCGGAGTCGACGCACGTGTTCCAAAAGAAGCGGTAGTCTTCTACTGACCCTCGCCGACGATACCCTATCGCTGTGGTCTATCTGAGTGATGGAGGTCACCAGGTTACGCAGTGTCTCTCTTTGTGCCCAAAGTTAGTGCTGACTAAGAACAGATGATTATCTGAACAGAATTGTAGAAGACGATCACCGTTGTCGGTTCGTCAGCAGGGAACTTCATACGTTCCACCTACATACTTCTCAGTCTGGCACAACTTCCCTACTTGGGCAATGAATTCGCCTGCTAAAACAACTATATCTGAACGTTTTGGTTTTTGCAGTAAAGTAGACAGTTTCAGGTAGAAATCATCCTTTAGTTCTTCCGAACTGTAGTCTGTTGGAGCGTAAGTGGAGACTACGAAAAGACAACGACAGGTAACGCTTCCTTTCTTCTTCAAACAGACCCATTCAGACGGATTGCACACACACGACTATATACTTAGATCTAGTTAAGAAGTGATTTTTCTGCCCTAACACTCAATGTTACCCCTACACCTCCGAGTCCTCGCGAACTAGCTGAGGGGTCTCCTGACACTCTTAAAACGAATTTAGCAGATTCACCTTGTTGACCGGGTGAGTTTAAGTGAATGACCACACTCGCCTCTTGTATTAGTGCCTCCGAAACACAACATACATCCATGGTTCGAAATATCTGAGTTCTTGCTAGTGATGCCTGCTGTGCGATTTGGCAGAGGGTCCTGACGTTAAATGCTCCTATATGAAGTTGGCGACGTGGCTTTAAAAGGCTGTCGGGGGGTATTTCTATGGCTCCCATCGTTTTTTGTAGTCGCAGATTGAAGAGAAGATGACTCACTAGCCTGAAGAATAGTACTGACTGTATTATAGGAGTAAGATGATGAAGGTGATGTGGGGAAAGGGAAATGATGCTCGTGGAGGCTTCGTGTGCTCTTGGAAGTGTGTGGGCAGTTGTTACTTCCCGACTGCCCACACCGTGGAAGTTGACTGATTCTTCGGGTACCTGAGACAGAAACAGGGTTAGTGTTGCGTGACTGCAGAGCCCAGGGGACAACTGCTTGAGGCCGGCCACACAGAGCCTGTATGACCTGGTTTCTTGGATTGGTTCCGTATTAGTAAACTCACTTTTCTATAGTTTGGTTTGTAAGGATTAGTTATGTTTTACGAGTTGATCACGGACTGATATCAGTTAGAGAACCATTGAAAACCAGGGAGTACTGGACAGCTGCTGTTTCATCCTAGTTTGGGAATCATCGGCAGCTGTCCAGTACTCCCTGGTTTTCAATGGTTCTCTAACTGATATCAGTCCGTGATCAACTCGTAAAACATAACTAATCCTTACAAACCAAACTATAGAAAATTATTCTGATGCTCGCTAGTGACTTGCTACAGGTTGGAGCTTCCTGCAGTTCTAGTGAGAAGTCGTGACCAGTGAGGTCCAATTAGAAGTCACGTGTGGATGGATTTCCACCAACGACAATAGTTGGGGTGGCGCTAAAATCACGAATTGGTAGAAGTTAGAATTCATGAGCCATTGAATCGGGTCCCAGTGGCTGAATAGTATACGAGTTTGCCTTGTAACCGGAAGGTCCTGGGTTCGAATCCCAGTGGGTGCGTACTGCCGATGATTCCCAAACTAGGATGAAACAGCAGCTGTCCAGTAAACTTACTGCCGGTTACGGACCACCGGAGGGTAAGTCGGGATGCACAATTTTCGGGATCGACCTTTCCTAACTTACTCTCTCCAGAGTGGAGAGATAGCATAGCTGGCATGCTGGTCATCTAAGGGAAATACCTCACTGCTGTTACATCCCTCTTCCCCAGCAGTACGACTTTGCCTACAAACCCCCAGTATAGTGTAAAAAAATTCTTATACTGTGCTAGTAACTGCTTTTAGTCTAATCGCTATCCTAAAAACCTTCCTGGCATGGTAGGACCTGCAGGAACAATAGTTCCAGTCAGTGTAGCTTGTTGGATCATTGAGATATGCAAGATCCAACCACGTCGAGGTAGCAGCTATTAGTCGGGTGGAGAGTAGGTAATCTAATCCGGGCACCCAGACGACAACCACGACCATACTGGGACAGTGAATAGCTATCATGATATCACCTGTTGCTGCTGAGAGCCCAAATGCAGTGGGAACCAATTTCATCCTGCAGGATCATACCAGCGAGATTCAACTCACAAGGAAGGAAGGAAGGACAGTTACAATCACCCAGTGCTACAAATAACGCGGAACAAGAGAAGAAGGAAGATTTTTACACAGAACTACAAACAGTAATGGACAACATCCCAAATGGTGACATCAAAATCCTTATGGGAGATATGAATGCCAGCTGGCTGGGAGGAGATGATACAGGAAGAGAACCCATCCATGAGTCGAGAGGCGCACACTCGGAGAAATGAATGAGAACGGAGAATTATTTTCAGACTTCTGCACTTCCAGTGATGTGATGACCAGAGGCAGCGCGTACAAACACAAAGATATACATAAAGCAACATGGATTTCGCCTGACAAACACACCATAAACCGGATAGATTTCATCTCAATGCCGCTAAAAGAAGTGGGGACGCATCCTGCTGGATATAAAGTTGAGGAGAGTAGATGTGGGCTCAGTACACTATCTATTGCCAGAAACCATCTAAGTGAAGCTGAAATCCCTCAAAATAACTGGAGACAGGCCACTGTAATTCAAGTTCAACATTCAGGAACTGAAGGACGAAAATACAAGGGAAACCAACCTTCACTACAGATCAGATCAGAGCAAAGTCGGAGTAACCACGTGTTATCAATAAGGAAACCTACGTGGAAGAATATTTGAACTATTTAACATTGGAGCTAACTCTCTGAAGCTGATGACCAAGGAAACGTGTGCAACTGTTCTAAGAAGAAAGGGGCAAGACAAGACAAGGACTGGCTCCCAACGGACACTTACCTGGAAGCTAATCGAGGAAAGGAGGATGGCGAAAGAAAAGGTGATTCAATGTAAAGTTGAGCAACAGAAGGCGAAGCTGAGTTGAGAGTACATTGCAATGAATGAAGAAGTGAAGTGCTAGGAAAACCAAAAAGCGATTCTACGACATACTGGCTGGCGGACACTGATGCAGAACAGGTAGGCCGCAGGTAAAAGAGACCTAAGGACATTATATCAGATAACTAGGTCACCATCCGGGAAGAGGTCAACCCGGATGATGAAACCAATAAAATATGCTCAAGAGAACCTGATTATCAAGGAGGAGAAACAAATAAAACAATGGGTTGATCACTTTAAATGACTCTTGAATCAACCATCACCTGCAACTCGTTCATAAATACCACCAACAACATGCACAGAACTGCCTGTCAGTGGACATCAATTCTCCAACGAAAGCGGAAATCCTAAATGCGAACACGCTACTGAAGTTCGTCTGGGAAGGCGGCAGGACCAGATGAACCCCCCTCCTGAAGCAATGAAAACAGACCCAGAGAATGCGTTAGATGTGCTCCCGCCATTATTGCAAAAGGTTTGGAAGGAAGGAAAAGTGCCTACCGATTGGAAGAAAGGCTAGCCACCTTGTCAAGCTGCCAAAGAAGGGCGACTTGGGCCTCACTGTGCAATAAATGGAGTGGAATCATACTATTGTCCACGCCAAGTGATATATATACTAATTCGCATCATCCTGGAGAGAATAAAGGATGCATTGGATACAGAACTCTGTCCCACTGGAACAAGCTGGATTTAGGAAAGGCAAGTCATGTGCTGATCAATTGCAACTCTATGCATCGTCATTGAACAAATCATAGAATGGCAATCAAACCTCTACCTTAACTTCATCGACTTCGAAAAGGCCTTCAACAGCATTTACAGAGAAGTAATTTGGAAACTGCTTCAACACTACCGCGTACCTCAAGTCTTTATCAACCTCATTCAACAGCTACCTATATGACAATGCCACGTGCCAGGTGATCCACAACGGAAAACTCAGCAAGGCGTTCGAAGTGCATGCAGGAATAAGACAAGGCTGTCCACTGCTATTACTGATGATATTGTTAATTCTGGCAGATTGGATCATGTGTCAGACTGAGAGGAGCGAGGAGACAGGAATACGCTGGACCACCGATATGAAGACTCTAGAACATATGGATTTCATAGATGATATGTGTCTACCGTCACACAATTTCGAAGACTTACAGACGGAAACCAACAAACTGGCTGAAGAGACTGGCAGCGAAGACAGGACTGCAGGTGGACATGGAAAAGATGGAGATGATGAAGATAACCAACCACCACCAACAGCAGCAACAACCAGAACCAGTCACCATCAATGGGAGAGATTTGACAAGGATTAATTCCTTAGTTTATCTAGGAAGCATCATTTCAAGTACAGGTAGTCGGAAACGACGAAGAGGTCAGAGTCAGAATCGGAAAGGCAAGATACTCCTTTATCAATCTGAAGCCAGTTTGGGAACCTTCTCCACTAACTCAGCATAAGGAACAAGATTCGGATTTTCAACACCAGTGTCAAGTCGGTCGTTCTATTCTGGTCAGAAACTTGCACTAAGCATCACGAAAAGCATTTCCAACGGGTTGCATATTTTAATCAACAGCTGCCTTCGCTGGCTGCATACTGAAGATCAAATGGCTGGCCAGAAAGAATTAGTAACAAGAAACTTTGGCTGGGAACAAACCAACCAAGAACCGATCGCTCAACAAATATGTAGGAGAAAGTGGAGATGGATCGAGCACGCGTTGAAGAGGCCGTCGAATCACATCGCGCGTCAGGCCCTTGAAAGAATCCAAGTGGGAAGCGACGAGTGGTTCGTCGTAGAGTGACATGAAGGGGATCTTGTGAGGAAGAGATGAGAGATTACGGGTAATCGTAGACCCGGGTTAAGAGGTTGGCAGAAAATAAAACAAAGTGGAGATGTGTTGTTAAAGCCCTATGCTCCATTCGGAACCCAAGGGGACAAAGATATATATATATATATACATATGCATATAAGGTCGAATGTCTGATTTATAAATAACTTGGGGAAATATTTCACCCGCTTGTCTAAAAACCTGTGATAAAACACGAAAACTTGAATAAAAAAATGAAGACTTATATTATTTATAGGTTGTGTACATTTCTATAATATCACCATTTTAGTTACGTTGTGTTTCTGAGTACTTCGTTTCAAAATCCCATTCAACTTCAGGCGTCTCTTGTATTACTACATAACACTGTATGATATCGCCAACTTTCCAGTCAGAGATAAAATTTTTTGATGTATCACGGTTGTTATCATCCTGAATTTCAGGCGATACCAATACAATACCGCATTCCACACCTCTTCGGATACTGTCAACAACTGCTTTTTCATGACGTAATGAATAACAGTCAGCTCGACTGACTACAATATCACTGGAAGTAGAAAAGTCAACTTCACTGTTCTGATTGGAATCTTTTTTCAGCATATTTGAATGCTTATTCGTTTGTGAGGAAGATGAACGGTGATTTGGACGGATAACACGATAGCCTAGTGTAATTGGTTCATTGGTGATGCCTAAATTGTAAATAAAACAACAAGAAAAAATTACAAAAGATAGTAAATGTTCAATATATTGTTTCCTGTTTTCATACATTTAATCCTGAATTTAACAAAACTGAAAGAAGAAAGAAATCATAACAACTTTGCATTCATATATTGCCTTGTAAATTTATGGTTTTTTATAAGATATCCATATATGACAAAAGCTGACCATATGAAGTAAGCCAAGTGCTTTTTTACCAGTGTGTAATCATGAAACACTCACCGGATATATAATAATATAAATTTTACGGACTTAAATACCACTCATTGAACTATATGACTATGACATGAAGTAGGTAAACGATAGTGGTTTTAAGGTAACCTTATTGCTCTTTTATTGATGCAGGTTTGACTGGCTGACTGGTTTCAACGTAGAACTTTGCACAGATGTACAGAAGTTCGACTTGCCACTCTCCCTCCAAGAGAAAAAAGAAAACAAACGGAAATATGAGGCAAAAAGGATAGTAATATTGAAGAACGATAGAATTCTATGGGATATCATAAATCACAAAGAGTGAATGCATCTGTGCTTTTGAGAACGATTTGAGCCATATCACCAATTGTCTCCAGTCATCGGTTCTTACCATCCCGAGGACCCCAACCAGGAATTCTACACCATCCCAAGTGGCTGACTTAAACTAACTGTGGCGGATTTCATTGACTGATGAAGCCATGTTTAGGTTTGACCACCACTAGCTAACTTTTCCAACCTGACCCTATGTCAGTCAGCTAACATTGCCCATCGAGGAAGGTTTACTTAAACTTTATCATAAAAGAGACAAAGAACAATCATATTGAAAAGTAATCTGTACGGATATAATTTTTAAGGTACTCATTAAAATATCGCAACGGCATAATGTCGCGTTTACAATCATTCTGCTATTGTGCATAACGAAGGTACTTCCCGCACGCTTCATATGTACTGCAATTAAGACAATTCACATATCATAAAGCTATTGTGTTATAGGAGCAGAATTTCGATAAAATGTTTATTCATGTGTAGAAATAATAAATATTCAGTGTATTACTTTGATAAGGATTAAATTAATAAAATGTAGTCAGATATCAATAAAAGAAAAATTGGGATTACAACTGGGAAACAACCAAAAGTTTACATGTATATATATATATATCACCTTACCTAAATCCATGAGGAAAGGTCCAACTTTATTGATATTAGCTACAATATTGCCTTTGATGCATCTGCATCCAGCGACTGGTAGGCGGCCAGATTTCACAGCACTTTTAGCTTCTTTAATAGTAAACAGTTGCAAAATTTCTGCTTCACCTAAATTAAACACAAAAGTTTATAGAATTGGTTATAATTACTTCAGAATTAAAATATGTAACACTGTGATGAAACTATTTCTTAGCAGATTCACTATGAAAACAACAGTTTATAGACCATTTTGATAATATCCTTTTAAATATCAAGGTTGCAGATACGCCTTGCTGACGAGTGCCAACTAGCACGAAACCTAAGTCAAGCAAGGCTTCCTGTCGATTACCTCTAGCCATCTGATATCATCAAGATTAATTTTTATGTTGGAAGGTTGATATGCTACCGAAGGATTCAGCATCTGTTTCAATGGAGACATAGACTAAGCATCCTTAATTCTGAATCTTTACTTAAAAGCAACAAATAATCTTAATGTATGAAAGTGTGATAAAGTACGTCAACCACATATGACATGTGAGGCAGTCACTTGTTACGACGAAGTGTTAGTGGGTTCGTCTAAGTTGACGAGAATGCGCCTCCAGAACACGACACTATATACAACTGATCATCTGAAAATATCGCCCACACTGAGATAGACACAAAAGTCAGACTGAGGAAAACGACAAACCAACAACGACTACGTTCACTAGACAAAATACATGGTATATCATATTTACAAAGCCTCAGGAATTAAAGCCATAAATAAACCAATCAAAAAATGTCCAGTCTGGTTATCCTGTTAGTTCATGCATAAGTCATGACTTTACGGCAAACAAAGAAGCTTATCCGTCCCAACATAACTTATTGCTAAAAGCACGATACAATGACTTTATAAACCTGTCCTACTTGCTTGACTGAACTATGCATGCTCAAAACTCACGGTTAAAGTTGTTAAGGAAGCCTTGGAGGTAACCCCGAGAATTGATGAATGTAGTTTATATGTACACTAGATTGGATATAAAAATGCTGTTTATTATTTCAGATGCTTTCTGCGTTACTATGTTGGATTTGATAGCTTTTGCCTGGTTTCTTTATTAGGTGAAAGGTCTTAAAATTTCAAATTTAATGTGATAAGATGTGGTTTCCTTCACCTAAACTTAGTTATTTATAAATGTACGAATTTCAGCACATGTGAATAATGTTATATTTCATAGTCCCTTCGAAGAACGATAAAACTTCATACATATCCATTTTTACAGGGCAGAGGTCTAATTAGTTCTGCAAGGTTTTGAGTATCGATTTTTGAACATCTGGACGACTAGTGTCAGTATTCATTTCTTTTTAAAAAAAGCTTTAGTTTGGTCTAAAAGACAAATCTCTGTATAGCTGATAAGTTTATGAATATATTTATCACGTAGATATTGTGCAGTAAATAAATTAACTAACCAATTATTTTCTCTGTTGATATTGATGGAAGTCGTTTACTCACTAATTCACGAACTTCTTCTGCCAATCGATAAATAATATTGAATTCTTTAATTTCGATATTTTTTTGTTGAGCTTTACTCGTTGCTTCCTGCAGAGCATGAATGTTGAATAGTAGGACAGTTGCTGAAATTATAAAGTAATTAATCATTACACTTGAAGCTATGAACCATATAGTTTAGTTTAACTTAATAAAATCAATAACTAGTACATATTCGATGTTCATTATAATTCTAGCATACAAGATAATCCAGATAAACAAGTCGCTAACATGTTTAAAGAAATTAAGTCTTACTTTATGGTGCTGCTTATAACATAAAATATGTCATGTTATCAAATGATTCATTGCCATTTGCATCTTATGTGATTACCAAAAGGGCTCTGTCCACTGTTCAGTGTTTGCACAATTTAATAAACACCTAATTCGATGATATTAGATTATTATTTATCATTATTGTTCTGTTGGGTTCCTAGTGGAACATAGGGCTTCAACTGCACGTCTCCACTTGCTTCTGTCTTCTGTTGTACTTTTCACCTGCATACATGTTAGTCCTTACTGTTTCAACTCTTCTTCACACGATCTCCTCCATATCACCCTTGGACATCCCACTCACCGCTTCCCTTTCGGGTTTCACTCGAGCACTGGCCTGACGCGCGATGTCACCCAGCGGCCTCCTCAGCGAGTGTCCAATCCATCTCCACTTTCTCCTGCATATTTGTTGGGCGATTGGTTCCTGTTTTGTTTGTTCCCATAGTTTCTTGTTGGTGATTCTTTCGTCCATCTGATCTTCAGTATAGAATGAAGATAGCTGTTGATAAAGGTCTGTAACCTGTTGGAAATATTCTTTGTGACCCGCCAAATTTGTGATCCGTATAGAAGAACTGACTTGACATTTGTATTGAAAATCCGAATTTTGCTGTTGATGCTAAGTGACGAAGATTTCCAGATTGGTTTCAGGTTGATGAATGTGTTTCTCGCCTTCCCAATTCTCGATTTGACATCCTCGTCCGTTCCTCCTGTAGCTGACACAATGCGCCCTGGATAAGTGAATGAAGTAACCTCTTTCAAATCCCTCCCGTTGATGGTGATTGGCGCTGGATGTTGATGATGCTGTTGTTGTTGTTGGTTGGTTATTTTCATAACCTCCGTCTTGTCTATGTTCACCTGGAGTCCTGTCTTCTCTGGCTGCTTCTTCGACCAGTTTGTCGGTTTACGCTTGTAAGTCTTCGATTTTGTGTGACATTAAACATAAATCATCTGCGAAATCCAGGTCTTCTAGGTCCTTCACGTCGGTCCAGGATATCCCTGTCTTCTCGTTTCCCACTGTCTGACTCATAATCCAGTCCACCACAATTAGGAATATCATTGGTGATAATAAGCACCCTTGTCTGACTCCTGTGTTTACTTCAAACGCCTCGCTGAGTTTTCCGTTGTGGATCACTTGACATGTGCCGATGATATTAGATGGTTGGAGGCAATCGGCAGAAGCCTTGGATCTAGATTTCGCGCTAGTTGGCTCTCACCAGTCAGCAAGGCGTATCTGTAACCTTGAAGGAACTCATTTACCTTCTAAAATTCAAACCTGCGTCACCCAGTGCTCCAGTAAGAGACGTTACCACTGCCGATTGCCTCCAACCATCTAATATCATCAAATCAATGTGCACCATGATGGCGAACTACCTAGAATGGTGGCCACACTGCAAACTTGACTGATATAATTCAGTCTGCACCAAAGAAAGGACTAGACACATCATATTAGTTACTAGTGTCCAATCAAAGTAAACACCTAATCCGAAACTGCGCTTTAGTCTAATTAGGCATATTACACTGTACTGCATTATGCTTAACTCAGGAGAATAATACTGAAAATAATAACTTTAGTAAATATTAAGGGAATATTATGAGTTGTATTTGTAAACAAACCGACGTCAGTTGACAGACACACTGAAAACATATGAGCACAGAATATCTGTTTCGCCCTAGTTTGTGTCTCCTTAATCGCACAAACCAAGGTGACCGAGTGCAGAACCACCAAGTTACTACAAGTCTAGAACAGGTTGAGATAATCAACTTGTTTTTACTATCTACTGCTGCAAAATATGAAATCTAGCTAGTCTCAAACTCAATTATCGAGATTACAGCGAGTATAAACGACCAATGGATACACTTATAAGACGCCGAATAAAAATGTTTGGCTTTGAAAAAATAAACACTGGATTCCCAAAAATCTCTTCCAACTTTTTGACTCAGTAATATCTTGTTAATATACAACAACAGTGCAATAATTATATTACAACTTTGGATGTTATCCCCCTACATCCACCGAGAATTCATTAAAGAGGTCATCAGTGTTGAGTATTACTCGTTATTACTTCAAAATACATTCCTTTTACTTGTTAATAAAGCTTCTTTTTCAGTTTCATAACTTTTATGTCAAAATAAATTGTAAAGGCATAATGTATTCCATTTTTACTGATCACTATCCGACTATAAAATTCGCGTAATGGTAAGTAATTATAAACTAAAAGCACAACATGATGTTAATTAGTGGATGGGAACTAGCAGTGGAATCCAGGATGCGTATTTCGTCCTGTTTGTGACTCGTCATTCAGATGTACCTGCATTCCCCATTGAGTGATGGTGTTCCCATCGAGGCTCGGACCCAGTGCCCACAGTTTCAAACGCCAAAGCGTTATCCACTGGACCACTTGGGCCACGAAAGCCACCTCTTGTGCAACGAGTCTTATTTATTATTTAATTCCATCTAGATTTTCCCGTCGATTTCGAAAATCAAACAAAAACTAATGAATTCATGACATTCAGTGGGTTGATTAACATTTTGACAATTAAAATTATACAAATACTGGCTAGAGAATATAAGTTCAATGACAAAGATTTTGTTTTAAAGCCTTAAACCCTGTAACGAGTTCATGTCTGTCAGATAATGATAAATTTGATGACTTCCGTATACTCACCGTTAACAGCAGCTGCAGATTCTACTTCAGATTCTGTTAAAGGACCAATACCAGTAAGACAATATTCTATTCGACACTGATCTGATGGACATGTAGAAAGAAGTGTTTTAATGGCTTCTAAACTTCCTTGTACATCACTTTTAATTACTAAAGGCAGTGAAATCTGATCATGATTTTTCTCCCAAGGATTAAATTCAATTCGATTATGTTCTTCCTGAATGAATTTATAAAAGAATCAATAGGTAATATTTTCATTTCACTTGCAATAATTTCGTACTACATGAATAAATAAATAACAAATATTAAACTTAAAAGAATATTTAAAAAAAATTAGAGCTGTAATTACTGTTGTGTACATTTAGTAATTTATAGAACGACAAAGAGCTCAGGGTTTTAGCATCCATTGATACTTTTGGGCGAAGTGATGTTTATAGTTACTTTCTTCTATACACTAGTTGCATACTTGATCACATGTTGTGTAACAATTGTGATTACATAAAGTAAATTAATTAGACTGTTTAACGAATTCAGGTTTCTTCAAATTACATAAACAAGTGTTCGACAGATTAAGTGTTGTTCACTTGGAAAACAAAATCCGTCTGCAAAAAGTGTTGCGGAGTGTGCTACTGACGAGATTTGTCAGTAGTACATAAAGGAACACTCATCTTCATTGAAATATCAAATAGGGGAGAGATAGATTTCACGTCAAACAGAGCAAATGATTCAATGTTGCAGAAAAACATGGGAGACACGAAAAGAAGACAACAAAAACAAGCACAACACGAAGGGTAGAAGTAGTGCAACACGGAATATCTGTGTAAATGACGATTTGGAGATAAGGTGTACATAACTTCCCTATATAGCGATACCAAATTTCGCATGAACATTCCTTCACCAAGTGTCTTGTCCTCTACCGTTATATTATTATTTCATTTGTTTGAAATCAGGATTAGTTGTCTTGTGGTCCTATTGAAAAATTAGGATAGTAGCATAGTGAGAATTCCTCACACAAGAAGTAGTCCATCCCTGTGGTAATTATTTCTGAGGCATGCAAAAAGATACATGTAAATACCATTTTCTTAACCATAACTACACAGTTACACTAACAAACTCTAGAATTTACTATATTATTATTATTGTTTCCTTTAATTCCTAGAGGAATATGGAGCTTCAGCCGTGCGTCTCCATTGCGTTCGGTTCTCTGCTAGAGTCTTCACCTGGCTCCAAGTCTGCCCACACGTTATTATCTCCTCTTCACATGACCTCCTCCAAGTCACCCTTGCACTGACGACCAACTCGCCGCTTCCCTTTCGGGTTCCACTCAAGGGCTTGTCTAGTGATTTCACTTGATGGTTTCCTCAGAGTATGGCCAGCCAATCCATCTCCATTTCTTCCTGCCTATTTGTTTCACAATCGGTTCCTGCTGAGTTGGTTCGTTCCCAAAGATCCCTGTTGCTGATCTTTTCTGGCCATCTGATCTTGAGTATTGAGCGAAGACAACTGTTAATGAAGGTCTGTAGTTTGTTTGATGTGCTCTTTATGACGCGCCAAGTCTCTGATCCGTATAGTAGCACTGACTTCACATTGGAGTTGAAAATCCGGATCTTTACTATATTAAGATACAATAATTTACATATAAACTCCATTAAAAACCAACTCTTATATTTACGTATATGATTTAATATTTCTAGATTAAATACAAGCAAATAGCACGTATGAGTAGAAATCTCAGCTCTGGTAAAACAACTTATTATGGTTGTACAGGAACAGATGATAAACATACCCGTAATTTTTTCCACTGGTTACGAGGAGTGCTTAATCGTTTTTGTGTGAATTCATCACGAAATTCTCGATAAGAACTCATTCGCTGTTCATATTCATTTCTGTCTTCTTTAGCTTTGTTCAGCATTTTAATACGTCTACGATAGTGTTGAACTTCATTTGCTCTTGTCTAAAATGATACAATAAAACTTTGGAATGAAAACCTTAGAAATACTCTGGGCAGTTGCTGTACATTAACAGTTATAAAAACAGATAATGCATTGGAAAATCAATTTATAGAACTATTATTATTTGCAATTAATGGTGTTCTCGGAGCTGGTTGGTTTGGTTGCGGAGCTTTCGTCGTCCTTCTGGACAACATCTTCAGCGCAATATTTAGCATAAAGATGTTGTCCAGAAGGACGACGGAAGCTCTGCAACCAAACCAACCAGCTCAGAGAACACTATTAATTGCAAATCATCCACCTGAGCTACAAATCTTCTTTATTATTTCAGAACTATTATTATGACATTCAACCTTAGTAGATGTTTAAACAATTAGCTTCATTGTAGTTCAGTTTAAAGTATTATCCATAAAATACCCCTGATTTGAATAACTGTACAGAAAGTCAACTTCAGAAACAAAACAGAACTGATACATACTATACCAAAATTCAACACACTGTTAACAGAATAAGTTGGAACGTTGACCAATGATTGTCGATCGTATTAAGAATGTCTTACATATAGAGAATACTTACCATTGATTCCATTTCTAGTATTAGATCTCCTGGAGATGGTAGGTCTTTCCAGCCTGCAAGCCGTGCTACAAAGCCTGGACTAACTGAATCCACAGATTTGCCTGTATCGTCTAGTAAAATCCGTGGGCTGCAAACTGATTCACCAGCAATAAGAGGGCCACTTTTTGGTGACTTACGTAGCGTACCTCGAGTAACCAAGCAAATAGCAGTTTTGCTAGAAATCAATAAAGTGATTAGGAATTAAATCATTTTGGTTACTTCAGAAATATAAGAGTCATCAAACAAAAAAGATTAAGTCATGAAAATAATTAGGAAGGATGATTGTAAGATACGTTGTAAATGCAAAAGCAGAGTGACGAAGTGAAAACAGATTTCGACATATTACAATAAATGATGAGTCCCTGCATCTTTGTGACTTATAATCTAATAAATTTTGTAGAGTGTAGCGTGTGCATGCTTGAACTAACGATGAAAAACCGAGAATCGGAGTCAGTATTGAATAAAGTGAGGAAATCAGAATAAGGCCTCAAAACCCAGAACACAAAGGTATATCGGTCTGAATTACTACTGTTCAAAACACCACACCAATAAATCAACAGAAAGAAGGAATATATAAAAGGACCGAACACGCATGAGAACTGATTAGACCACAATTAGAAACGCTCACAAGATAAACTCTTCGAAAATTCAAAAGTAAATGATATAATAAGGTTTTGTCTTTTGCTGAAGATTTCTAAGCAGCACACATCTCACTCAGTTGACCCTAACAAATAATTGGTCTACATCCCCACTGGAGTGATTTTTCATGACTTAACTTACATATGTTGACTTTTTTAAGTCTGCCTTTCCTAACTTAACGCGTGTATCAAAATAAAAAGTAGACAGTTGGGTAGAATTCACACTCTAACCAACGAACAATCATGCTTTTATCATTATATTTATGTTTTTTTTTATCTATTCCTTTCCGTTCCCAGTGGAACACAGGGTTTCTAGCTAGAAGCTTGTAGTTTCGGTGCTGTTTACTTTTACGGAATGGGGTTGCTAGCCTCATGCCCAATCTTCCCTCTTTACTAATCTTATTACTGGCTTAGCGAAGTAAAGGAGTCCGCCGGCCAGAAATCGAAACCCGAACCGTGTACATGGTCAGCGAGCGTCCTAACCGCTGTGCCACCGACGCAATCATGCTTTTACTCATTAAATATACCACTGATTGTAAAAGGACTAAATGAATTGCGGTCGGTGTTGTGAAATGATTCACACTATTCCCTTGCAATATACATATCAAATAGGAAAAGTTACGCTTTAAAACAAATGCAAAACAACTGCCTTGATACAACATGATTAACAAGAAATGCGCATCACAAAGAAATATAATACAAAAAGAGAGAGCTTTAAGACTGACAGGATACAACAAATGGGTTGAACTAAGAAACGTATTCCTTGTTTTGATTACCTCTTCATAATCATCGGTCCTATTTTAATATACACGTTTCGAAAACTATTACTTAATACTGGATTTTGTTCAGGTAGGTTGCTTTTTAGATATTATAAACGTAGATAACATTATTATCTACTTAACTATCACTAGCTCTTTAGGCAGTAACATTATGTTATAAATTAACTGAGATGTGCATAAAGCAAAGTTTTATTCGGTAGACACGCTGATGCAGACGATTTAGAAGTGAGTTTTACTCTAACTCGTAAACCATTATGACATCGTAGCCACAGATTTGGAAACTACGGATGTCCAGTACATGCGTACACATACACTCATATGGAGTTGGAAAAAAAGACTTCGATTTCCATTTAGTGCAAAAGATCCTTCCTGTCTGTTTTTTTTAAAAATAATTTGTTTGTTCTCACGATTTAGTAATACAGAAAAGAGTGAAATTGAATGAAATAAATAACCACCATAAGTAAAAAAAAAATTATGTATACCTACCCAATTCCATGCAGAGTTTCTGATTCCAAAACAACTCCTTCAGCTGGTCCACTATGATCTGCTTTTAATTGCATTATTTCAGCTTGAAGAATAATAGCTTCCAATAAACCGGAAAGATTTATTCTTTTCAACGCTGATATTGGAACAGCTTGTACATCTCCTCCTAATTGTTCAGTTAGTACCTCATAGGTGGCTAATCCTTGAACCACCTTATCCTTTCATGAAAAAGCACATACAATAAGATATATATATAGCTTATTAGAGTAAGTACTCAATCTTTGACGATTGATTCAGATTCGAGTTCAGAACTCAATTACAAAACAAAAATTCAGGGAATTGGGAGATCCATTTAGATCAATTTACATACATCAGATTGCTTTACGCATGATAACGTCACTTATTCTAGTGATAAAAGGTTTAAGAGTAAAAATTAAGATATCTAGAGAGTCAAACACTTATTCGAATAATGAATTACTACAGCGTGTGTCGGTGGTATAGCGGTTAGGACGCTCGCCAACCATGCACATGGTCCGGGGTTCGATCCCCAGCCACAGACGCACTCCTTTACCTCGCTAAGCCAGAAATAATGCTGGTGAAGAGAAAAGGTTGGGCATGAGGCTAGCAACCTCATCCTGTAAAATAAGCACTGCTACAGAAACTTGAAGCCACTAGCTTGAAACCCTATTTTCCACTGGGGAACGTGAAGGAAAAAAACAGCGTGCTACAATTATACTACTGACATTCAAGATACAAGGCGCATAAAAATGAGCACTACATTAGAAACCAACACAAAAAGCGTTACAGTTTCATTTCTAAAATTGAAAAAAAAACTACGATTGAAAATGAAACCAATTTGGAAATTTTTTATCCTCATACAACTCAATGAGCATCAGAAAATCAATATACTTACTAGGTTAGCTTCATGTTTGTCAACTTTATTCACTGCAACGACAATGGGAGCTGAAAAATTTTTTAGAAAAGAAACACAAGTCTTGCATATTAGCCATGGAAATTTACTATATGTTAAATAGTAAGTTATTTACTGTCACTTTTTGTTGTTAGGCATTGCAGTTTATAGTTTCATTTTGTTAGATTTACGTATTTTTAATGTAATTGATTATCAACTGTTTGAATATTTCTACGCCATAGAGAAGTTTGGAACTCTACCAAAACGACAATAGATTCTTCTTATATGACCCCAGGTTTTTAGCTGATTATTCTTAACACTTTTTTTTTCTTTTTTTTTATTTCCTTCACGTTCCCCAGTGGAACATAGGGTTTCAAGCTAGTGGCTTCAAGTTTCTGTAGCAGTGCTTATTTTACAGGATGAGGTTGCTAGCCTCATGCCCAACCTTTCCTCTTTACCAGCGTTATTTCTGGCTTAGCGAGGTAAAGGAGCGCGTCGGCCGGGGATCGAACCCCGGACCATGTGCATGGTTGGCGAGCGTCCTAACACTACAATACAATAAAACACTGAAGACTTCTACAGACTATTCTTATATGCGGACGAGAATATCCATCTTTAAGTTATACGATACAGTGAGTGTTTTAACGATAGGTGAAAGAATATGTTGACTAATCTTCATTAAATTATTCTCTCTTCCTTAACATATTAATCCATCGCAGTATTATAATCGCATTTCTTTTCTCTTTTTTATATACTTATTTGAAGTATATCAACTAGAATTAGTGTGCCTTTATGTGAACTTCTAATTTGATCAGTCAGTCGATCAATTTGAATCAGTGATAACATTAGGAACTGGTTTTAGTTAACATTAGAAAGATACGCAGGTAGATGCAGGTACACTTCTGTACAAAAGTATATTACAAAACTCAAAAATCTGCATTTTATTGTATTATTATTGTTCCCTTAGATTCCGAGTAGAACATAGGGCTTCAATAGCACATCACCTAGTCCTATTCTCTGTGGTCCTCCCTAGCTGGCCCCTCATTTGCTCATAGCCTCTCATCTCTTCACACGATCTCCTTCATATCAACCTCGGACAGATGCCCAAGTCGTCGTCACCAATTCATGTTCCACTCGAGGGCTTGGAGCACGATGTCATTCAACGCTCTCCTCAGTGTTTGTCCGATCCATCCCCACTTTATATATATATATTAAGAAATCAGGCCAACGGGCACGTATACGCCAAGATTGTATGGCCTACCTAAAGTGCATAAATCGGGGGTACCGTTAAGACCGATACTTGATATGCAAAATTCGCCCTACCGGGCTCTAGCTAGATGGTTAGTCAATATTCTCAAACCTTTGCATGAGAAGATAGTGAAATATAGCGTCAAAGATGTATTTGAATTCGTGGACAAAATCAAAGATATTAATATCAAGGAAAAAACCATGATATCTCTGGACATAACATCTTTATTCACAAATGTACCTCTAGTAGAAACAGTTAATTACGTGCATGAACACGTGGATAACTAGTCGATAAACAATGGCATCCGTACTGAAATCCTAAAAGAATTGTTAATTAGGTATACCATGAATGTAAACTTCAAATTTGACGACACACTTTACAGACAAGTGGACGGGGTGGCGATGGGCCCCCAATGGGTACCATTTTGGCTAATTTCTTTCTAAGTAGACTAGAAAATGGACCTTTGAACAACCTTATCAGAAAGTTCTCATTTTACTGCCGGTATATGGATGACACCTTTATTCTTTGTGATGAATCGGATAGGAGCACAATAATTACTGAATTCAATGAAGTACATTCAGCTATGAAATTCATGTGCGAAGAGGAATCCCATAATAGAATTGCCTTCCTGGATGTCCTACTTACAAGAAAACCAGATGGTAGCATAAAAAGAAATTTGTATAGAAAAAGTACTTGGACAGGATAATATACACATTTTCACAGCTTCGTTCCTGTCAAGTACAAAAGAAATTTAGTAAAGACCCTCAGCCACAGAATTAGAGCTAAATGCTCAGAAGTAATTGAAGACGAATTAAGTATTGTATATGGTACTTTGATTGAAAATAACTATCCCAACAAATTTATCAAGAAACACATGACAAACAAAGCGGAAAAGGATACTCGGTCGGTCGGTCGGTTTTCGACATAGAACTTTGCACATATGTGCGGCAGTTCAAGTCGCCACAATCCATGTAGCACGTAAAGCAAGAGAAGAAAGTAGAATAAATGCATAATATAGACAGTAAACAGAGGTGTGAGACAAAGGAATAGTAATAACGGAGAACAAAACAGTTTAATTGGAAATCATAAGTCACAAGGAGTGGAAAAGGATACTCACTATACGTAATCAAGAAGCCTTTATATATACGACTGCGATTCAAGGGTGATATATCAAGTGAAATAATTACGAAGAAAATCAGTTCAAAGAACTTTTAATGCTGGCGAACTACACGCCTTATTCTCTACACGACCGATGATGATTCCTCGACTGAAAGATGAAGTACCTACACTAGCCACTTCCAATTGTATCTATCAGTTGAACTGCGCTTGTGGAGCGAGTTATATCGGCCGTTGCTCTAGGAACTTGATTTTTCGTGCTCGAGAACATCTCCCAGTATGGCTAAGTAAAGGTGTACTAGAAACAATCAAAAGTCCGATATTAGATCACCTGGTCCAAACCGGCCACAAAGCCAGCACTGAAGAATCCTTCTCTATCATCTACCGGGTGCCTAATAAGTTGACTGTGGAGAAGTCCTTGCTACTGTTTTATTTATTGAAAAATTCCCGTTTGAACCACTTGTCTTCAGTCTATTAATGTTCGGCAGTTATGGAACTTAATGGGTTTCTACGGTACTCTGTCAAACTTGCAGTAGCGTAAGCGAAAATAACTTTTTCCAGTGGTTGTATCACTAATCGTGAATATCCGAAATGGTTTTGGAAAGCAATGCGAAGAAATCACATATATCCCAACACAAAACCTCTTCGACGTGATGCATTGAATCTTGCCGACTCTCTCAAAGCACGTATTCCAGAACTGCAACGCAACATTTCACAAAGGTCTCCAGCCCTCCACGATTTGCTGCCTAGTGAAATTCAGAGGTTTACAGAATACGTCAATAAGTCACTGAAAAACGGTCACAGTCTACTATATCCCAACTCACGAAAAGCCTCAAATCTATCAAAGCACACAAAAAGTTTCCTGATGACCCTTCAGAATTCGTATTTAACTACTCTTCAGTTGTTTTATCCGACTTGCAGTTAGAAGCTCTATCCATGGGTCCAAAATTTTGTGACGTCAACCTAAATGCCAACAGACTTCATACTCATGTACAATTTGAAAACTTAATTACCCAAACAAATGATTTAACTCCAACCTCTGAACAAGAACTACAGCGATTCAAATCAACAATAATCGATTGTTGTTATCAATATCTGAATACAAAACCAAAAGTCTACAACCACCTAACAAAGCAGCATAGAGAAGAATTAAATCAACTGAGACACAACAAAGAACTTCTAATAACCCATCCAGATAAAGGAGCTGGCATAGTCCTTATGGACAGAAAAGACTACATAGAGAAAATGAATAACATACTGTCAGATAAAACGAAATTCTCGCAACCACCCAATGAAAGAAATAAAACAGAACAGATTGAAAAACAGCTCACTGATGTCCTTAAAAGAATGCAAACCGAACAGTTAATCAGTCATGAAGTTTATGATCAGATTCGACCGACAGGATCAATAATACCAAGACTATACGGCTTACCAAAGATACATAAAGCCAACCTCCCACTGCGTCCAATTTTAGATATGTCAGGTTCCCCGTACCATTCAATAGCGAAATGGTTAGCTGATATTTTAGAACCTGTACGAAAACAGATGTGCCACTATTCGCTTCGTGACACCTTTCAATTCGTCAACTATATACAAGATATCAATGTAACGAACAAAAATATGCTCTCTCTTGACACTGAGTCACTATTTACCAACGTTCCACTCATAGAAACTGTCTGTCACATTTGTCAATATATAGACGAAAACCAGCTGAACATCGGATTACCGACGACTTGTTTAAAAGAACTACTACTGAGATGTACACTTAATGTACAATTCACATTCAACGATGTTATTTACAGACAACAAGATGGGATCGCAATGGGATCTCCACTGGGCCCATTGCTAGCAGACTGCTTCATGGCAAACCTCGAGAATGGCCCACTCAAATCAACTATTGATAATTTCCAATTGTATGCTAGATATGTGGACGACATCTTTATTATCTGTGATGATGGTCACGATCTTAATCAGTTACTACAAATATTCAACAAATGCCATTCAGCTACAAAGTTCACTCTTGAAATTGAAAACGAATCTAAAATTCCTTTTCTTGATGTTGAACTTACAAGGAGAGCTGACGGAACTTTAAGAAGGTCCATCCATAGGAAACCCACATGGAACGGCCAACTGACAAGCTTCTACAGCTGGGTACCAATCAGTCGAAAAAGAAACCTAATTAGATCTCTTGCTACTCGCGTCCGACGCATCTGCAGCTCTGATACCCTGGAAGAAGAACTACACTTCCTGAAAGAAATCTTCATACAAAACGGTTATCCACCAAGATTCATAGACAAAAACATCAAACAGAAAATCCAAAAGCAAGAGACGCCATCCGTGCCAAAAAAGATACTTTATATGAACCTCGACTTCAAAGGTGACCTACTCAGTGATGTCCTTAGGAGGAGAATTTCCACTTCTTTAAGAAGAACTTTCTTCGCGGCAACATTGAGAGTAGTGTTCTCCAGTCGCCCGCTGATCTGCAGAAGCCCAAAGGACAAGATCCCGCACCTGACCACTTCTATGTGTATATATCAGTTCACCTGTTGCTGTGGAGCCAGGTACATCGGTCGTTCGACGCGCATCCTGTCAAAAAGGGTCAAAGAACACTATCCAGCGTGGCTGCAGAAAGGAAGTAGTGGCCGTATAAGGAGTGCAATAATCGAACATCTCGTCACCACTGGTCATTCCATCTCAACAAACGCCTCCTTCAAAGTAATCTACAAAGTGAAGAACAACCTGCCAAAGACAATACGTTTCCGTCTTCTTTGCATTGCAGAAGCCCTAGCCATTCAGTTAGAAGAACCAGAACTATGCATACAAAAGAAAATTATTCAACCACTTCTACTATCATGGTAACAACTCTGTTGATTTGACTTAACTTTTGCTTGTATGTTTATTTTTCTAACTACTTAAAACTCCTACGTAATTCTGTAGGTTATTTCCTTTCCATGGTCACTCTGAGTGCAAATCTTCGCCGTCAATCAAATAGAGAAAGAAAGTGGATATTCTAACTTCACTCACCATTATTACCAAGGAGAGAAATTCAACTTTAATTTGGTTTATTTAATCTATAATTATCAAACGGCTGAAAACCGACATATGTAAAGAAAATAATCCGCGATTAATCTAAATTCATCCTGTTGTCAGTTATTTCACTGATTAAATAATTGTGTATTCTGTTGTTTTCAATTATGATTTTAACCACTTAACTCATTCTGATTGCTTCTAAATTATTATTTGTGGATCATTGTGCAATCTTCTTTCTGTGTGTTGCTAGTTAATTATTGCTCTGTTGTTAAGCCATTTACCAGAACTTCAAGAATCTTCTTTTAAATCTATGATTAAATAACTAGTTTTATCTTGTCAGATGTAATGATTACTTCATCACATTTCATACACTGGTGTTTCTTTAAACTACGATCCCCACGCCAAACGCCTGATTGCAGAATGAAAACTACATGTTCCTTTTTCACTAATTTCATGCATAATTTAGGCTGTTTGTAGTTAGAAAGAAGCTTCGTAATAAAATATGCATGTTTTATGCTGCAAATATTATCTTTCTTGTTCTAATGGTGACATATAAGTGTTTATGAGTACATAAAAACTTCAGACTCGCATCTTGTGGTTGAAAATCGAATGTTTAAATGAGTTAGTTATAACTTCAAGAGAGAAATAAAATCCACGCAGACAGAGAAAAATGGCAAGAATGATAATGGAGAAAAGCCAATTAGCTGAGAAGAGCACTAGTATATACTGAATAGTTAGACAGAAGAGAGAGAGGAATAAACGTTCTCCGAGGTGAACATACAAAAAATCAACGAGCCATCATATACCAACTACACGAAACGTCTAATTCTTTTAGTTCAGTGTAATACTTAGGTTTTGAATAAAATTCTTGTTATTCCGTACCAATTAATAGAACACTTATTTCACATCGCTTTTAAACTTAAAGGCAACTAATGCTGACAAAACCTTTCAAAGGAATCTGCACAGGAGGAATAAATTCTCTGGTGATTTAAATTCTTTATTACTTGGCATGAGTTTTTGACTAAATAAAAAAAGAAGTCCAAAAGTCTTACTATCTGTTTCTTTTGCATAACGAATCGCCTCAACAGTTTGAGGTTTAACTCCGTCATCAGCAGCGACCACTAGGAGCATTATGTCAGTCACCTTCGCACTTCGTAAACGGATACCAGAAAATGCTGCGTGACCTGGTGTATCCAGAAACGTAATGCTCCGAGAAGATGAGTTAGAGTTAGAAAGTGTACAACCAGCATTTTGCTCAACAGATGACAGAGATACGGTAAACGCGCCAAGATGTTGAGTTATACCTCCGAACTCCTCATCTACAACTCTACTAGAACGCAAGGCGTCTAACAGTGTTGTTTTCCCATGATCTACATGACCCAAGACTGCGACAATAGGAGGGCGAGGTTCACATATTTCTGGAAGACACGGCGGTCTGAAAAAGTGGTTAGAATTTGAACAAAAATAGTATAAATTAAATTTTTATGAATATCACTTAGCACAGATCTTAAAAAATAAGTAACGGGTCTGTGATATTTCTTTACCATTTGTCATTTGCAAATTACACTACCAAGTACAAAGTCACCACCGTTTCCAGTGTAGACGCGATTTATTCAGATCACAATATGGTTTGTAATAAAAAAGCAAGAGAAATTAGAAGATGGTGCGTTTTTCTGGTTGATATGAGTGTTAGGAAAATGTTCACAGGAACTGGTGGTATTTGTTAGTAATATCGACTTGGTCTAGACACTGTCTCGCTCTTTTGGGATCCAGCTTATCACCAGTGTACCAGAATTCAGTTGCTTTTCAATCTAATCACACCATTCGAATTCTGACTATCATAGAACTAAAAGTAATTGGTCGACAAGCAGTTGCTTTAATTGCGTGCATCTCACTCTCATACATTTGACATTCAATTACGGTGTAAGATATTTAAGGCCACCTCGCCCACTTGATCACAACAACACGTCAGCAATCACACATTACGTGTGACTCTTGGTTGACTGCAAAACCTACATGGACTTCTCAAATTGGAATGCAACGTCTCTGTCCTGGAATTTAACGAACTTGGTATTGGAAAATTCACCCCATATGTTAGAGTGTACAGTCTTTGGTTCTATTAGTTCCAAAATGTGGATTACAATTCCTTTTTGTAGTTTATATTACGTCTAACTGAAAACTATGTTTCATACAGAAGTTCATCAGAAGACGATAAAATCTCAGCACGTATACAAAAGGCTCGAGTGACATTTACCAACCTTCATCACCTCTGGCGTCAACGTAATATCCTGCTATCGACCAAAGGACGTCAGTACTGCTCCGCACTTTTTTCTCTCCTCCATTATGGCTGTGAAACATCACCACTGGAATCATGAAAAGCCTAGCTAGCTGTCTTTGGTCGTACGTGTCTACGTTCTATCTCCCGTTTTAGGTGCTATAATAGGTGGAGTAATATTGAAGTTAGACATCGAGTGTTGGAATCCTTTGGATTCCAGAAATCGATTTCTGGAGAATATATATATATAACAGGAAGATGTGAATTTCGGAGAATGTGAGTTATCATTCACTTGGGAGAATGTCGCACGTCTTATCATCATATCGGATGTTGATTTTTCCCAGATACATATCACCACTTCAGCGGTCTACTGGAAAGCCTCAATTTGATGTGTCGTAAGAAGTTTATCAACCTCATGCAAGACTCACAACTGCTAACAGGAAATTCATACGGAAAAAACTCAGAAAATCTTCAGTAGTGGAGAAAATATATGGAAAACCTTTACAATCCCCGGAAAAATACGCATAAAATTTATCGGACGTAAAACTAAACAAAGTCGGGACCGAAGCTGTATCTTTAGGACTCAAGTATCACATACCCAACTCCTTTGATAGCACAATTGATACAGCGACACAGTTTGAGTATCTACACGACTAACTATCTTATTTGAAACTCATAGACGAGGATAAAAATGTTCGGTTTAAATCCAAAATGGTTGATATTGCAGGACAGTTTCACATTCCTCCTTTTGTATAGTGAAAACTGTTTACTAAAAAGCAAAGGCTCACATTAAGGAACCTGCGGAACAATGACAAGATAGTTATTCGTAAAGCAGACAAGGTTTCTGGCGTCGTAATAATGAACCGGTAGGACAACGTGTTTAAAATGACAATGTTTCTCGGTGTTACGATGAGGTTCCAAATGGATAGGCCAAAATACCGATGCAACAACAGCCTTCGAAAACAGAGTAAACAAACACCTCAAGGAACTGCCTAGAGAATGACTAGTCAATAGAACACTTATAATGACCTTAAACCAAGGGGTTCACGTTTACCGATTACGTATGATCAGCTCAATGTCCACAACTATGACGTTCCATTGAGACCTATAATGTCAATGGTGAAATTACTATGCTATAAACTGACTAAATGGTTGGCACAAAAGCTGAAACCAATTCGAAAAGAAGGATTCCTTCAAATTTTCACAAGAATCGGATTAACTGAATATTTCAGACAAATTTCTTGCGTTATACGAAGTTTATTCACTGTTTACTAGCATACCCAATGAGGAATCAGTGAGAAGCATATGCCACCAGTCTGAACTACTTCATTTTCCTGAAAATGAGCTACGAAAATGACTGCTTTTTCATACAAAGAATGTTCAGTTCCAATTCAACAACCAGCTGTACTCGTAAATTGATGGGGTGGTTGTGGGTTCACCTCTGGGTCCAGTTATCGCGAACATATTCATGGCTCGTCCTAAAGACTCGAATGAAGCCGGAAATAGATAGGACTACCTATGGTTGTAGGTATGTTGACAACACGTTTTTTGTTTGTAATAATAAAAACTAAGCATCTACGGTGTTTGAAAAACTCAATGCGGCCCATCCCCGTGTTGCATTTACAATGGGTCGTGAACGTGACAATTAGTCCCGCTTCCTGAATCCCAACATAAAAAGGAGAAATGATAGAACGATTGAAAAATTTGTCTATGGGAAAGAAATTCGGACTGGTCAATACTTAGATTATCGTAGCTTTTTCCTGACCGGCTACAAACGGAGCCTAGTAAGAACGCTCTTTAGCAGAGCTAGGGCGTAATGTTCAAAAGATAAGATTAAGAAGGAACTCACAGTTATCGAAAAGAACCTTATCGAGAATGGATATTACGAGTTGATCATAGATTGATATCAGTTAGAGAACCATTGAAAACCAGGGAATATTGGACAGCTGTTTCATCCTCCTAGTTTGGGAATCATCGGCAGTACGCACCCACTGGGGTTCGAACCCAGGACCTTCCGGCTACAAGGCAAGCTCGTATACCATTCAGACACTGGGACCCGATTCAATAGCCAGTGCATGAATTCTAACTCCTACCAATCCATGATCAACTCGTAAAAACAAAACTAACCCTTACAAACCAAACTATAGAAAATTAATCTGATGCCCGCTAGTGACTTGCTACAGGATGGAGTTTCCTGAAGTTCTGATGAGAAGTTGTGACCAGTGAGGTCCATCAAGGTGTCACGTGTGAGGATGGATGTCCCACCGACGACATTGGTTGGGGTCGCGCTAAATCAGGAATTGGTAGAAGTTAGAATTCATGCATTGGCCATTGAATCGGGTCCCAGTGTCTGAATGGTATACGAGCTTGCCTTGTAGCCGGAAGGTCCTGGGTTCGAACCCCAGTGGGTGCATACTGCCGATGATTCCCTAGGTAGGAGGATGAAACAGCTGTCCAGTACTCCCTGGTTTTCAATGGTTCTCTAACTGATATCAATCCGTGATCAACTTGTAAAAACAAAACTAACCCTTACAAACCAAACTATAGAGAATGGATATCCCCGAAAGTTCATATTAAAATATGGATGTGAAAAAACACCCAAACTGAAACCAGAAAGTTGAAAAAAAACAGTTCGTATCTGTCTAGCATACGAAGCGGAAATAAGTATCCACAAGAACCGGAAAAAGAATCAAGGGTGCAGCGTAAAGAACAATTCCCGCCTTCAGACTCATTCCACTTTACAACACGATGTTCGTTAACACAGTCAAAAGTAGATATGTATCGTGTTCATGCCATCTCCGACTCCATTTACCAAATCACTTGCACGTGCGGCAGCAAGTACATAGGAAGTATTGAGAGGAGAGCGTCTAAGCATATCCCTGAAAGTCTCCGTATGAAAGGCAGAAAATTGTTCTTAATTACAATTGCTAGGCACCTAATTGACATAGAACACAGTGGAAGTTTGTAAGGCTTTCAAAATAATCGACACACAAAGAAAACCATGGTTACTTTGGTTCGCAGAAGCCATCGCTATCAAAAGACTTCGACCTAACCTCTGTATACAGAAAGATAATGTGACTAACATATCACTACCCTGTTAACTGTGATTGTTTTGTTCTGTTTCATAACATTCCACTTAATTTTGAGAATAATTTCCACTTACCGAGTTGAACTCACTGTTAAGTTTCCAAATTTACTTGATTGTTTGTCTATGTCATAATTTTACATTACTATTCACTCACATCCATCATAATTTATATAAATTCACTTTTTTGTTCGATCTTGTATTATGCTTCTAGTTAACCCTTGTTCCTAAGCGGAATCTGAACTCTACCCCCACCACTATTGTTTGATTACACTATAAATGGTTAGTTTTTAACAATGAATAATTTGTCTGCTTATATCATTTTTTCAATTATGTCACTTATACGTTCTATCAATAATCGAAGTCTCTGGGGGCAAAAAAATATGTTCAGAAATTTTGTTTAGGATGTACTCAGTTGAAAGGAATGCGCGAAATAAAACGAGCTGGTGTGATGTTGCAAATATGAGTTTCTGTTTTGTTCAAAGTAATAAGGGGGTCTGATTGTATAAAACTCTGTAATTTGTCGAGTAGGTTTTTATTAGTATCTCGGCATTTCTTGGTACTATCTTCTCAGATTATAGGACTGCAACGAGGCTGTCTAAGCTTTGCCGTATGTTATACAGTAACGCAGAAACAGCACAAGTGGGTGCTACAGTTTTGTTAGATTATTTTAATTTTCACTGCAATACAATCTTTGGCTAACTTCGGAAATTAAAAAGAGTGGTTCCGTGGGTATAACCCTGCGTTACAGTTACCTCAGTAAGTGTTCACAGCGTTATGAAATGAGTTCGACATTGGTCGATAATCTTTGGGGAATAATACTAAATCAGTTAGATATTAGAGTTGGTAAGCATGAAGAGTTATCTGCATTAATGGAGTTTAGAATACTTTGCCAAATTACTGAAAAGAATATATACCTTGTAGGATAGTGACCTTTGACTAACGACAGCAAAGCTCAAGTGCATCAGTAATTTTCTATGCCGACTAGAGTGTAACAGAAGAGGGTGGTTTCATAATCAAAGATTGTTAGTGTTAGTCCGATGGCTGGAATATTGCCCGGGCACCCAGACTAAAGCAGGTAGTTGTATTAAAAGACCACCCCTGAGCCTTTAACTTGAAGTCGGATCTACAAGGCAGTGGAGCAGCGTCAGGAGCTGTGTTCCCATGGTAACTGGTGACCATCCAACCCGTCTGGATTCTGGGGCCCATGTACGCTTTCAGTCTAACCGCTATCCAAACAACCTTTCTGACATGGTAGGACCTGCAGTAACATAAGCTCCAACCAGTGTAGCCTGTTGGGTCACTGCGGTATGCAAGCCCGAACACCATGTCAAGGTAGCAGTTATCGGCCGGCCCAAAGATTAGAGTGGTATGTACTACTCAATAACTACAAAAAACAAAGAGACAAACCACATCTGTTGCGTGAGAGCTAATAATACTGTCTCACTACCTAAACCGTGCTATGCGCATATGGTTTGAGCACAAATCAACGATGTATTTATTTTAGTTACTTCTGGGGCTATCTACCTATAAAGAATGGAATGTTTGAGGCGTTAGAGTTTAAGGTTCTGTTTTCAAGTTATAAAACCCAGTAAATTCAAATTATAGGTTTGACTACTTATTTTGAATGATGGTAGCTTTATAGATAATAGACTTTTTCAATAAAGACATTATACAGGTAGTACTGATGTCTATCAGCATCCACTTATTCATACTAGAGATTGATGTAAGGCCAATTTACAACAGATTAACAAATTTAGTAAAATTTCAATAGCCGATTTCAGTAATTCTCATATCAAAACCACTCGGTTAGTTAGAAGTAACAGATATAATTTAAAAACTCATAAAAAGGCAGTAGTTTTAGATTAACTTCCTATGGTGGACCGAATAAAAACCAATTCGGTAGATCAATACAACTTGTATGAATCAACATAATTTTAAAGAAAAACCGAATACTTCCAATACTGCTAACAGAATGATATAGAAAATATGACCGAATCTACTAACCTTGGATAAGCATCATAGTCAATTGTTTCTTCAGTGACCTGACGCCTAAAAACTGGCGTGAATCCCATTAATCTCACTAGAGTTTCAATTATCTTTTTATCTTCCAACTCTGAATTTCTACTATTTGTGTAAAAATGATCATACTTGAATTGTTATTCGCTTTCTGTTTTGTAACTAGTGATGAGTTGAGAGTTTGAAGGATTATATGAGGGGATATTTTGGCTGCAGATGACAACTCCTTCACACTTATTCCCTCCCAAACCTCTAATTTGCTTTTCTTTGGTGTCTAAAACCAATTATCACTAAGTGTATACTTACGGCTTTTTGACCATATGATCCTGAAGTATGCCGAGTGGAGTAGTATGAGATAGGGTGCACAAATGATAAGTGAACTTTTTTTAATCTGATAATCATTTCCGATGATATAAAAGTAATCTATTTCAATATAAAATTGTAGAATCACGAGTCTGTTGACTGTGTCAATGTTTGATAAACATATTACTCTCTAGATGTTTGATGTACTTTCAAAAGTAACGGGTAGAAGAATGAGGAGGAAACGAATGACATGGGTACTGATCAGTCTGTTGAAGAAACTTCAAAATGTGATATCTAGAAATAGGAAAACAGGTGGAAATTCACATGTTTGATTATTCATATTTTGATCTAACAAACACACAATTTCACCTTCCTCAATCAATAGAATACATCCATCCATCACCAAATTACGTCTTGAATCTAAATATTTCTCGATGGATACTGAAGAGTATGGCCATTTCTCTTTTGAATGTCAGTAGGTAGATTAAAGATATGCACTAGATCAAAGTTTTCAAACAATCGAATGACACTTTGACGCTAAAGGAAAGTTAAAAGTGTGCTTACCACAGAACTATGCAGCTGCAAATATGTTCGCTGTAAATCCCGCCTGACGGGTTCTTAAAACTCCGTTTTTTGTCAGTTTCGAATCATACTTATTCTGTTACGGCTGATGATATTATCCATTTGTACAGGATAAAACGGGTAGGCCCGAATTCTAGCCCATGACACTGGTTGATAATAGAGTGGTAAGCCACTAGACCATATCCTAAGTACAGTTTTCACATAGCCTCGGTGACACCAAACGAATTATATATCTAACAATAGCTCAGTTTTTAAGTGGGGGCTAAGCAGTAATGCCAACTTCTATTGGATTAGTTTATTTATTTGAAAACTGAGCACAAATTAACTTTGTGGAAAACTTTCTTCCAAAGAAGCTACCACAGACTGATTTCTGTCAAACAGAGTAATTTTCTCTCGTAACTGCACAAGACGTTAATATAAAGTGTATACAAACAAATAGGTTTTTTTTAACATTTATAAAATTTTATTTGGAAAACCTCATGCATGCAGTCATCCTCATTGCTCAAAGTTGTAAATATTAGGCAACAAGTAATTTTACTGCAAAAGGTACCTTTAATGTTTAAAAGCGACAATTCCCCACTATTTTAAGACTTACATAATTTAATACACTTTGCTTTGAATAAAACGCAGATCAGATGATAGCTAGAGCAAGTTAATTTACCATGTACCTTCTTTAACGTTAAAGCAATGCGTGACAGTCTTTGTAATTATCAACACCACTACTATAAACCTCATGAAATTGCCAAATAAATTACGGTACACAGAGGTTGATGTGAAACTCATAAGTTACGCAGTAATAGAAATAGTTACTCTCAATTTGACCCATTGGGTATGGAGGTAAAGACAACCACAATTTATTAAACATGTGCAAGACATGAACAGTAATACATACGTTTAAAATACTTAGAACGAACTTCAGACTGCACACCATCACTTAACAAGTAATCCCATTAAAGGTGTATGACCTTTAACATCAAAAACAGTATGATATACTCCATTTTGAAGTAATTAAGTGCACCACCAGACACAACTAAACAGAACTATAGCACGGTATTAAATAAAACGTTTCCGGTGTAACATTTAATCTCAAGTCAAACGGTAACCTCTCGAAACATTGTGCAAGCCCAAGTAAAGAAAACCAGCGAATTGAAGTGGATTTATATTAATATAATCATTTAGACACTGAAATTAAATAGTAGCATTCTAATACGTGTAGTATTCTCAAACTCTCGAGTGAAATGTTTGAGGGGTTTTAGAAGCATTTTTAGGTAAAATTAGGGAAAAGTTGTTATATTCCCTTCATAATTCCCTAAATTTGTGATTTGCCCCAAATTATTCATATATGATCACCAATGACTCCCAAAACTAACGCATATCATACTTGAGATGACAAATCGGCCCAGATAATAATCTGATTTACAATCTGGTCCTAGTGTGAAGTACGAACTAGTGAACCTACATGACTGTCAGTGCACGTTTTCCCCACTAAACATCAAGTGACCTTCAGAAAGCGTAAATGTCAAACTCCCTCTCAACTTGCATACCATATCCAATGCCATTTAGATGACAAAGTCTGGCTGTACTTATTCGACACGTTGGTTGAAATTTCTCTTGTTAAATTAACACATATAGTCTACTTTATGTAGGAGCATCACCTTTCAGATAGTATCTTCTAATAAGAATTTCACGTCTCAGTACATCGATGCATCATATTTTTGTGTGAAAACAGTACTATTTGACAAAAGAATGCTACGAGTACATGGAACTTACCTATAGATGCTAACAGAACGTTCTGTGGGAACCTTATTTATCATGTATATGTGTTTTTCACCTTATCTGTGTTTGAACAGGAATCATCGTAAGTTGGAAGGTTATTTCTAAGTGGATTTTATAACAAATGCACTGATTGGTGCAGTGTAATACGGGTTATGTGGGTTAAATGTATATAAAACATATAAATTTTATTATATTGTGCTTAGCTGACTGCTAGGCTAACAAATGTAGGTGGTTCTCATGATCATTGCAAGTGCAGTACTGTGGAGAAGACAATCATTCATTTAAATTTCTTCACTGTTTCACTTAGTGCATTAATTCAATGTATAGAACTATTATGCACATGGATTGCGTTCATCATGAGAACTGAATCCAATCAGCTCTATTACTATCAATCTACTGTCTGTTTTGCCGTTTCCACTGGCGCTGTATGCTTAATATCTATGCCACAATCTTTCTGATCACCAGTAGTGGAGATGAATTTCTCCTAATTACTTACGTGAAGCAGTACAGATGCAGTGTCACGATTGAATATCTAGGTTGCATTATATGACATTTTTATCCTCATCAAAACAACAGGTCTGTGTATCTTACAATATTCTAAGTATTTGTCTATGTAGATAATACTGTGTATAGCTGCTTAGAGTTTAGGCATGTTCAGCTTATACTTGATGGCTACAGATTCCTAAATATGAGAATTTAACTTCTGCAGGATTCATAAAACTTATTCACATTCATCAAGGGGAATAAATGCATGAAGTTTCTGAAAAAACTATGTTCACTAGACATCACTGAGATTGTGGATCATTTTATCAGTTACACATTTGCAATAATTCCTGTGATGTAAGCGTATTTAGTGTAAAGTTTATCTGCAATTAATCTTGATGAGAGAGTGATGCCTCATCAGTGTGGATGTCTCAGAGATTGTCTTGAAATTTGCGTATTATTCTCTAATACTGAAAAACATGATGTTTACTTATGCATACAACGTCAAAATAAAAACCAGCTGTGGACTACAAATACATTTATTTGCATGAGAATTTTGCTTAGTATTAATAGAATCAGTGTATTCATATTGTATACTTATATGTAGAATTAGCTTTATGTGAAATATGTGAATTCGGATTAATGCACGTTAAGCTTAGTTAGTGAGATGGAGATTCACTATAGTATTATGAGACTGTTACTTCTGTCTCTATGCAATAGCACACTGTAAAAACTAAGTAGGATTTAGCAAGTTGAATAATAATTCTGCACCATTGGATACTCTGAAGTCGCCTTATCTGGCCGGTTTCACGTATGTATACTGCCAAACACCAAGTTTGTAATACAACTAAATATGACGACTTAGGGTTATTAGCTAAATTATTGATCTGTTAATATGCAGTGACGTCATCAAATAGACAATGAGAAAGAAACAATTTTTATATATTTCCTATATGCCGTTGAATCATGCGATATCATCTAATATCCATCATTTTTATGGTCAACAACTGCCGTATTTGCACATCTACTTTATGGATACGAAATCACTTGCAAACGCTCGTACGGTAAATTCATTACTAAGAAGACTTCCAAGTGAAGTTTATAAGAAATACGGTTCGGCTAGTTATACAACGTTTAGTATATTAAGATGCAGTCAAGGTACGCTGGTTAGTTACGTAGGTACCTTAAAATAGTTTCCTCTGAAAGTAATCTCCTGTAGCAACTACCTCGGTGGACGACTTAACGTTATCTTTGCATTATTAGGTAAAACCGGAGACCCTCAGAATTTTGTTAATGAAAAGATCATCTCCTACTCGAAAAGAGTAAATATATCCACATCTCCACGTACGTGTTCAAATGTATTTATCGTATCACCTCATATGACTCACTATTTGCAGTCGCTTACGAAGAAAATAAATCTACCGAAGACAGTGCGCTCATTATTTCTTGATGCTGTAATTAACATTGAGGAAAAAGCTGTATCCGTAGTGTTGTAACAGATAGATGCGCGATATTAATCCGAAGCATGGCGACTACGATACTCAGTCACTGGACATACTACTTTGCTATTTATTCCTCTAGCCGTGTACTAATTATTATCTACCACCTTTATGGTCAATAACTGCAGCATTTGGACAGCTGCTTTATGGATATTAAATTACTTACGGTTTTATGCATCTATTAAGAACTCACAGACTGTAGTCAAAGTAAGTCAAATGTAATAGTTCACACTGAAGATGATAGAAAGTGCACATGGAACAACGGTAGGAATGTATAACCACCGCTGAATAATATTTCCTAGAATTAGTTACATTTAGGCCTACCTAATAAAGTACCGAAGAACTGGAATCTAACCAGTTATACATTTAAACATAAGCAACGTACGCTGTTTATTCCTATAATGGACTATCTAAAACTACCTAGCTACTTTAAGATAGTTTGCGCTGAAAGTAACTATAGGCACAAAGTTGTTGGATATCGAGTCTGCGTGAAACAATTACCCCACCTATCCAGTCGTATAATTACAAATGAAACCGATGAAGTCAATCAGATCAAGTATGTGGTGGCCCTAAATGAGCCGTTCCACGATCCCAGTGAGGTTTCACCTGTTTTCCTTTCTTTCCTTCCGCCGGTCATATGAAGACAATAAAAAGGCAGATTACATAACCTGCATTTAAGTGTCTGTCAAGAGATTTACAAAACTGTGGCTTCAACTTCTAGTTGTTTTCCAGGTCGCTGTTTTGCGTCACTGGTGCAGCAGTTGACATGAATAGCGGGTTTCAGGTAGCAAGCATCCATCACTGACAATTCTTCAGAACACGATAACCTGTAATGTAAGATTACTGTACGTCTCACCTTCAAAATGGGGATAATTGAGATGAGCAATCACCACATAACGACAAGAATACCTGCAAGTTGTGAACAATCTGCAAGTACGTGTACCTTTCGCCATATCAACTGCTGGATGTGTGAATCCATCGACGGAAAACACGTTGTTATAAATACAGTTGCTAATGTGGGCCCTTTTACTCTTTTAAAATCCTCAACAATCTTTCTGTATATTTTGTTAATTTCGACAATAATGGCTACAAAGTAGGTGTCATGTTGTCCACCATTCTTATCTAAATATCTCGTTCACCATCCTTCCTTTACAACCGCCTGTCACTCCACCGGTACACCTCCCACTTACATTTGTGTAGAGTAATACCTCTCGACAAATTCCGTTTCATCAACCTGTGCAAACATTCAGCTCGATTGTTAGTGCTATTGCCAAGTGACAAAACACTACGTTGAATGTTGCTGCCCGAAATTTCCTTATAGATGGACAATGTCTGTATAGATACCTGCCAAAACGAGGATCTAGATGCTGAATGTTACGAGTATGTGTTGAATCTGAAAATAAATTTATGATCAATCCTTAAATTTGCCCTTGAATTGATTCCTAGCGAACCATACTCGATACGTTCTGCCTAACAAGTTTACTTTTTGTCTAAAAAATCCTCGAAATTCACAACACATTCCTTCTTGCGCATCGCACGCCAAACATAAAATGCGCACAATATTATATTGCAAAGTGGGTGCGTTGTCTCCACTGCACCCCCAATGCTTTTGCGCAGTCCATGACTAACGTATCGGTATTAGAAGTTGAAACCATGATGCATTTAAATTTATACAGGATTATTGTTACATCATTTCGCCTTTCTCGTCCGCTCCATGCGAACATGTCGGGTTGACCTTCTCCATAACATTCTTTAACAACAAGTTGAAATAGTTTATAACTTCAAATATTGGATTTAGAAAACACATGCACCTATTTTCTTTTATTATTGTTGTAGGTGGAATCGTAAACACACGATCTCTGGGAATTTGCGGTAAATTTCTATTTGCCTATTCGAATTGAAACAAGCTATTTGTTTTCTTCCATTCTTTTCATCCTGAATTACAACCAAATTCCCAACCTCTTGCAGCCTAGAAAAACCAATGACCGTAAACCACAATCTGAAAAGTTACTTTTGCCGATCAAAGTCTTACCTTCAACTACAGTAGCTATTATATTTTGTAAATCATCGCACGTCGTCCTTTAATCAAAAATCGTTCTGCCACGTACTCAATAACTTTTTCGGGTTCGGATGAAGCAGACATCAATGGCTTAACTATGCAGAGTCCCGACTCATTTAATTTCCAGGGTCTGACATCCTTCATTAAATATTCATGAGTGCAACAGTGATTATGAACCGTTTATACAGAGTGGATAAAAAATTTATTGCAATGATATTGGATACGTATCACTGATGGGAAAAATGTATTTAGATATAGTCCATAAAGCATTAACAACCATAGGTAACATACCCTCTAAAACGGATGTGATTACCTTCGGATTTCCTGTTGTGTCCATAAGTACATACAAATACTGCATATTCATACTTCACGTGTGTCTCATACTTGTTTAATTTAGATTCTCTCACAATATATCAGGTGTTCGTAACTGATTACAGACACATTGATAGTATACTCACCTTCTAGAAAGATTCTGGACTCTTTCAACTTCAATCAGGTTCTAAATTCTCCGGGTTTAATAAGTTCTTTGATAACCTTCTTAATAGCAATTCTGATCATGCTCTCTTCACCAGATTTACTAGTAGATTGTTTTATGGAGTTAACATGAATGTGAAAGACATCTTTTTACCAGATTTCCACATATTGGGTAACCAAATGAGCCAGTAACAATAGCGGCAACCAACAAATTAACTGTAAACAACAACACCTTCAGCCACCCAAATATGTTCATGTGCATAATTTCCAAAACCTGAAAAACAACTTGAACAATGTAACTACACATGAATGCAATGTATGAAACTTATAAAATCAGATGAATGAACTTACCTGGTGGTGATAGTTTTGGAAACAGAAGTTAGGTGAAACCCAACTTTTGTGAACAACTTGCATCAATAGAAGTTAAGAATAACTGCATGATAAACGTAAAAACCAATGTGTAAACGAACGGTTAGGGCACGGCACCCCAACACGGCCGACTTACAAGGACGGAAGTGATCTTCAGGTATCTCACCCTTCCAATCGCCCTGAACATGAGGGATAAGTTCAGCCCCAAGTTTAAGCTGTATTTAACTATCGGCTCTTCATACAGAATAATAGGCAAAGGTTCCAAATATCTGACAGACTCTTAAGCCTTCACTTCACCGTTCTCCTTCTTAAGACTTAATGGGCCAGGCAAGCGAATGTTCGGTAGCATTATTTTCAAAATAAGGGCTGGACTTATCCGTCATGTTGGCTGAAATATTGCTTGACGAATCGTTTTGTGAATAAGTTTTAATAAAATTGTATTGTATGTTTTCTGGATTGATGAAAATGCTACCATGTTCAAAGCATGATGCTGGTTTCACTGATATTCTCATTTTCAGATTACCTTGGCAGGAAGATAAAGTACAAATCACCATTGAAAACATAAACAAATTTAACATAAAATTGAAAACTTCTCACGGAAATAGTATGACAACAAGTGGGAAAATGTGAAAAATAAGGTCACTGAATTTATTATGCCAACTGAGGCTGAAGTATAAAACAGAGTACTCGAGAATCTCAAAATGGATTTTCGCTACTTTGCAGAGGGCTGTAGGATGTTCTACGTAGAATGGGGTCATTATGCTGCTGTTCAACATATAAGTATCGTGATCATTTAGTTGTTGCTCTTTTGAGTTTGGGGGTTGAACTTTCAGCCATTTCAATGCTAACGGAATGACAATCGATAATGATTTTTAATGAACTTGTTGGTTGTCAAGTTATTTTATATTGCAGAGATTTAAATCACAGTTTTGAATAAGTCTACTATGAGAAAAAAGAAAAATAATTTCCAGAATTTCGGCTGTCCCTCGTTTATACGAATGTTCGTTAACCTGACATATAAACTTCCTCTTCGGCACAAACTTTGGGCGTGGTTAGTATATGGATACAAGTGTTAGGTGGTGTGTCTTGAATAACTTGATTCACTCTGTTAATGCGCTAACAATTGGTAGCCCTTTCGGCAACCTACTTGATTAATCCACGCTAGTTCGAATCAACACATTTGATCAAATCTGGAAGTCTCCAGGGAAGGATTATCACCCACATTTACATCACGCGGTTCCTCGTATTATATTATTGAAATCTGTGTCAAGTGTACCTCAAGTTACCAAATCTGATAACAGTGATGTGATTAAATCCCTGGGCTACACGGGTTTCCATCCACCAAAACCCTCAAACTCTTTAGCATTTATCATTGTTTTAACGATGCAGTTATACCAAATGACAGCCTGTACACATATTTATTTAGCTTTCAATGAAACGCTGTGCACATCTTGGAGGAAATAAAGAAATACATAAAACTGCTTTTGTCCTCATAGGCAACAACATTACGTCACTCTGCATAATTCACACTTTTATTTCACACGTAGATCCTGTCTAACTAAGCCTGATTCACATATTTTTCACTTAACTTTCTTCTCTACCTTACTGAGAGCTCTATGTCTCATACACACTTCAAAAATAGTCAGTAAACTGTTGGCAAATTCTGAACATGACCACCATATACGCGGCAAGTTAAACGTCTGCGTTGCACTTGAGCGTGATTTGTTATATAATCTGCTTTTGCTGCAAGAATCCCACAGGTGATTCTGTTGTCCCGCACACGTAACCAATAACTCTTCACCAACTATTTATGGTTAATCACATAAAACAGCGATGAACTCAGTCACCTGTCAGCCTGATGATGATAGCCCATATCTGCTAGATACAACAACCAACGCACTTCCAACAAAATGCGGCATTGAGTTACACAGCTGGTTAATACGCCACAATTGTCGGGCTGCCGTGCCACTACCTTCTATTGCGGCTGGAAGTGACAGCAAAAATATGCTGACAACTAGTAGCAGCACTGCTTCTACAAGCTCAGCACCTGCGCCTGCCGTGAACCTCTTCACTTCACCTTATGTATGTGTCACAAAACTTCAGATTCCCAGAACAGCTTCAACTCTTACTTTAGAAACAGAACAACCACAACTGTCTGTAGAAGAGCTGAAGATTTTGATGAGGGATTTAATGTGTACAAAGGCTAGGAATGCAGGATTTTCAGAAATTTGGCCCGCATATCTGGACCATCAACACAAATTAGTCACACAAAATCGCAGGTCTGTGAACTTACACCTCTGAACATCCTGACTAGGCCCATAAACCCTGGCGAACTTGACAAAGAATCAGTAGCTAACGTAGACACCTTGATAAACTTCATCATAAATGAGGTTATCAAAAGACTAGTTACTAAACTTAGTGTGATAGTCTATAGTGTACAAGATAATGAGGGATTGAAAAGGGCTCAACGCATCTAACTTAGTGCGGCGAAAATGCTTAAATCCGAAACAAAATGCCACAGGCTGAAGAAGAGTCAGAACGAACACTGCTGCCCTATACTCATTCAGCTTGAAATAGAGACAGAGGTTAAGAAATTCACCAATTCACAACGTATCCTATCACAGGATACGGGTTACAAGCAAATAAAAATTGTAGCACATAAGGCAGTGATTGAAAGGCCAGCTTACAATCACCTCGCTGAACCTAATAGGAAGAACGGAAGTCACTGACTTAGATAAACCTATGGTCAACATGATAGAGCTCATATTCTCCCCTCTCTCATATCTAAGAAAACTAGCTCCACAGGACACGATACCAGCTGAAAGGCTAGTGAATTATAATCTTACTCCTAGATTGTATATTATTATTAGCGCTTCCACCCTCTACCGTGGATGACCCTAAGACAGAAATCAATGCCCCTCACAAGCCGACAACATCCTCTCGTAGCCATAACGCGAGGAGTAAAATGGGATTCGGTAACAAAACACGCCGAAATACACCACTCGTAACCAGAAATCTTCTACATTTTCAATTAACCAAGAAGAATCCATCCTTTTAATCAAATAATATTGAAAATTTTGCTAACAACAACATCAAAAGCAGAAATAGGGCCATACTCGACACGGATAGTAACAACGTACTCGCATAACATGCCAAGTCTCAATAAAACCCACACTAATAGCTGGTGTAGTAACACCATCACGCAAAATGGTACAAGTGGAAGCACTCAGGACTCAAATCTCAGTCAATCTGGGTCTTCAAAGTATGACACACAAAAAACTTCGACAGAATATATGTAAGAAGTCTTCTGGAAATCAAACAACATTGCAGCAATGCATGTAAAAAACCCGTGTGAGGTTACTTAGAATGTCTTCGAACAACAGGCAGATTAATGAGCCATTGGCATCACAAGATACCAATGATTTTTTATCCAACACATCCCTGTCAGTGCTAACCAAACAACTGGCGGGGATTTTAACTCTTCTGAACCTGTATCACTGGTGTCGGCTCCCTATCAGGAAGAAAACAGACATTCTAGTGCACACGGAATAATTAATCACATGCAGAAGTTGTAGAAGCATAGGTCAAGTCTCCAACCTAACCAAGCCTAGAACTACCTCATTCTATAGTGAATCCAATAATAAAACTCATTATTCATTAAAAAAAATAGATAGTAACTCGACGGACATAGGTGAACACGGTACTCACAATAATTGCAGCACAGGGTTGTTATGCTACGCAGACAAGTGGATGCCGATCCACACTTGAGCCTGACTGGCGAGCTTAAATACTTCAAACACTACTTCAACTCTCAACTTTACTTAATCTTAAATAGTGCTAGATCTATCCTGGACAAACTACCGGTGCTCAGCGTACACACGCTTCTATATAAGCCACAAGTAATTAGTATTACTGAATTCTGGTGTCACCACAATATACCAGACGAAGTGATAAGCATCGATGCGTACATATACTTTCGATGTGACAGGAACAGTTGTAAGGGAGGAGACTATCTGATGTATTTCCTGAACACACTTACCGTATTACAGCTAGAAAATAGGGAACTCAATGACATGCACAACACCCTATGGGTCTACGCACACTTCAAAAGTGCTGCACTACTAATAGGATGCATCCACAGAACACCTGGCACATTTAGTGACTACGAGACTCAACTCATTCATATACTGGGGCAAGTATCCGCTCTTCCATACGAGCATAAGATCATATGTGGAGACTTCAACCTACCCAAAATAAACTGGGATTTATTAACAGGACCAGCTAAGTATGACAGACACTTAGGTACACTGGACATTTTCAACTGGAAACAAACTGAGGCAAAGGGTATCAACCAGGGGTTGTTTTGGGCGTTCACTCACCGGTAATCAACAGTGGGTCGCCAATCGTTGCTATCCTTTTTAGGTATCATATGCAGTGGGGATGCCCATGGACTATTCGATGGCCGAATGATGCCAAGGGTGACCATATGGTCGAACACATTTCTAGCGATTCTCAGTTTGTCAGGAGCAAGTCGTCGTGCTTTAGATGTCACCGGCTGTCCTGAGGTTATGATGTGGTGCTTAGCATTGCTGGTTATGCACGGTAGATCGCTAGATGGGCAATCAATTTCCGGATATTTGTAAACAATCGGTTGAAAAGTTGGATCGATGATTGCTTTCATCTTAACGATTGACAAGCTGGGGCCTATGTATGTTATGCCTTTGATAGACAGACTAGTAGTGTTGTCAATTAGTCGTTTACTGGCGGACGTCTACGAGCAAATCATGATGATTGAGTAGGTCCGTGCCGATGATGGGCATTGTCATAAGGAAAATTCACTGAATAGGTTTGCGTAAACCTACGTTCAGATAGACGTATTTCCGACAATAGGTTGCAATTGGTTTTCCATTTGCAGCCTGTAAGTTGAAGTTAGGTTCCTTATGTCGATCTGCTGCTGTAGCAGGAACGACGCTGACTTTGGCGCCGGTGTCGACTGAATATCGAGTCTGGCTGATCACATCATGGGTGTAAAGTAAGCGGATAGTGCCACCGGCGACGGTTGCCGCTAACGCGTTCCGGTGTGATAGTTTCCCACGGACTTTGAGACATTGTCGAAGTTGCAAGGTTTTCGTTAACATTTCGCTTCCTGGCCATAGGCGTTGTGATACCAGCACCAGTCAGGGTTTTTCAGTAAACATGGCTTGGACTTAGATCGTCCACGTGCGTTTTGCCGTTGAGGGGATTTAGAACGACGGTAGTAGGAATTGCAAGGCATGTTTGACCTAAGCATATGTTGGACGGAGTTGTATAACTCCATCACTGCAGTATCCTTACTCGAAGCCTGTTTGGCCATCGAGCATATATCAGAAACTGACCGTTTAGTTATTTGTAGAATTTTATCAGCAGAAACAGCTAAGTCGTCTATGATAACACCCTGAAGTGTCACCAGCACAGTCTGTACTGACTGTGGCAGTTTGGATAAGAAGAGTTCTCTGAACAGTCCTTCGTCGAACTGACTTTGGCCAATAACCTCTCTCATTCTTCTCAGCATGCTCACGGCTAACTGATCCCCTAACTCGATGTTATGAAATAATACATCCAGATGCTGTCGATCCGTGAGAACGTTTCTCCTGAGAAGGGATGCTTTGAGCAACTCGTACGAGTTACTTACCTCTGGACTCGACATCTGTACGGTTACGCACTTGCTGAATTCCCGCGGTAGGGCGTGAATAACTGCAAGGAACGGTTATCCTATGCTCACAAAAATCAGACTCAGCTATCTGAAACCACGTTTCAGCATTATCTGGCCAATATGGTACGAGCTGAATAGTTTTGGCAGTTGAGCGAATACGAATGACCTTGGAACTAGGATCACTCATGATGAAATGTGTGCCGAATACAGTATAGTACAAGAACAAACACAAAAAGGAACGAACTCACCGGGTTTATCTGCGTGTTTATTGAAGATGAAGTTCGTGGTTGGGCTCACCAGTTTAGAGGCTGAAGGTATCGACGTTCGCGAATTGTACGGAATTTACTAACGCAAGATCTTATACCAACAACTTCTATAGTGTTCGCACTTCGAGTACCAAAGATAAAGCAAAAGACAGTATTGGGTCGTCCAAAGTACGAGATATATCTCGGGACCAAATCGTGGACTGAAGTGAATGCTTAGCTGGCTAGTGATCGTGCACGACGGAGTACCAAATGGCATGGATGCTTGACTGGAAGCCTTCAGCTAAACAAGTCGACTTAAACAGTGATGGTCAGCATCCAATGTTGAGTGGTGATTGCTGTGGTCAATAATTTTGGGGAAATATTTACCACTACACTCTCCTTTTGTTTCCCAGAATTTATTGCAAAAAAAAAATATTCAGTACAGCTGGTTTACTGCTATAAACAGCAAAATCCTGTTATTTGGGCATCAAAAAGTTGATAAGCATTTTTATTTCGTGAGATAAAACAAAATATTCATCATAAATCTTTTACCTCATTGGATGCTACGTCCTTGAATTTCCACCGGCCTCTCAAGTTTACGTTTCCGCGGCATTGATGTAATCTTTGCTGAAGATGTAGGTTAACATGATTTATTTTAAAATAATTGGGAATATGCAAAACTTCCAAAGACCAGGCTTTAGTGAGATGTGTAGTGATTTTAGTTGTTCAAACAAAAATCATTCTATTATCCCAAATAAAAATTTTCAGGACTTGCAAGTCGGTTTTAAGCGAAAAATTATGCCTTCCCCCACAATTTTTTTCATTTAAATGCTCCAGCATGTCTTAAAATTTCTCATAAAATTTTTATCTGAAGAGTTGCATGTTTAAAGAAAACATTCTGGAACAGTACTTTTCCAGATATATCAATGGTTATCCAAAAATCGTCAGAATATCTGTAATACCACGGAGCCCTTCAAAGGCTTTTATCGATGCTGCCAGTTTTTGAACTAATTATATAAAATTCGAACTACACATAATTATTTTGACCAGTAAACAGACGATAGAACTGGAGCCCGCGACCTCTAGAAGTGGCACTTGGCTGCTTTAAGTTTATTCATCATATTAGGCAAAAGTCACGTACATTTCTGATCAGCTCACAAGAGGCAGCATTGTTTGTTTGATTTCACCCACTATATTTTAAGACTTTTATTCAATCATTAATTTACATGTCAAATTGAGTGTTCAAATTGCTTAATAATCCGTTCCGTTTCGTTTCGATGTATAATTCTGACACTTTTGTGTTCTCTGGGACATTATTTTATCATATCTTCTAATATAATCTATGGTTCACCCATCATTGTCTAGCAATGGATAAATGAAAAAAATACCAGTTAAGTTTAGGCCAAATTACTTACTGTCACCTTCTTTACTTATGCTATAGTAATGAGAACCGCACTTTAATTGTCCTTCAGGATTAGCGACCTGAATGTTGAGGAAAACCTTTTGAGGAAACACGCAGCTGGGACACAGCCACACAAAATGTGCCCAGCTGCGTATATCCTAAAGTTATCATTACGTTTTTGTACAGAACGGCTTTTACATATCTGTAAATATTGAATGATGTCGGTCGATAAGAGACTCCAAACTCAATTAAGTGCTCAGAAATTACACTTGTGTTACACACACAGGAGGCTCAAATTCAAACAAAAATTGGCTAAGTTACAATGGTATGATAAAGCCAAAGGGTGGATAAGATAATTAACTAGTAAGTAACAGTGGTGAGTTCAACTCAGATCATAAAAATCACAGAAAAACAGAATTACATTATTGCAAAGAGGTATATGTTAAAGCCAAGGATTATGAAATCAAATGAAACAGAGTAAAAGTATCCAGTTACCAGGGTAAGGAAAGATTGATAACTACGTCCTTCTGAACTCACAGATAAGAACCCAGGTGTTTGTTAGCGATTGCTTCAGTAAACGTGAGGAGAGATGAATTAGTTTGTCTGCTGGCAATTTTAAAGGATTTCAGGGTAGCTACCTCATGACCCGTATTGACGAGATGCCTGGAAATGGTACTGTTGAAAGCAGGTGTGCCGTTGAGATATAGGATTTTCGCTACGCGTTCAAAAAATCGAAGGTGTGCCCTTCTTTATGTTCTCCTAGTGTAACTGCTTCCGCTAGTTAGTTATTACTCAAATGGGCTATGGACCACAGCTATTGTGTAAGGGCCAATGATACTACCCAGTTGAAATGGGTGGATTGGGACTCGATTCTGGGACCCGCTGACTGTAGTTCGACTGTCTCACACGAATCATGTTCTTTACTATATTCGGAAGGTAATCGTTACTTTTTTAAACATCTTTCTGAGAATAAGGAATTGTCTCTCTAATTTCCCTTTAGAGCCTATTCTCCTGGCTCTGTAAAGTGTTTGGCCAGTGCTCGTTTATGGTTATGTGGAAATAAATTAAATGAGTGTTGTCCATTACAAGTCCGGAGCTTTCTGTCTACCGACTTCATGTAACATTTAAAAAAATGTGAAATTCGTTCTGTGCATAAGCTTAATTTTTTTTAACTGTAATTGGCTGATAAGAAGTTACCGAAATAAACCATGTATCATGTACAGCCCATTGTTCTTGCTTTATTCAAATTCATAAAGAGGAATAAATAGAAAAAGTTTTCGAACAAAAGTCATGCTTTTTTAGGCGTCTCAAGCAGCAAGAGCGCCATTAACTAAATCTCACATACTTTTAAGGTTTTGTGGTTAATGCGTTACATTGATCCACATTTACACATTATTCTCGTCTAAACGCTTGCATTCTATTTGAAGTACACAGATTATTTAATTTGTCTGTCTGTCTGTCTGTTTTCGACATAGAACTTTGCACTGATGTGCGGCAGTTCAAGTCGCCACACTCCGTGTAGCACACAAAGGAAGAGAAGAAAGTAGGAGAAATGCATAATATAGACAGTAAACAGAGGTGTGAGACAAAGGAGTAGTAATAACGAAGAACGAACAGTTTCGTCGGAAATCATAATGTTTGCCTTCACCTGGGTAGTTTTCGTGATGTCTATTTATCCACAGAGTGTGATCTGTTGGTAACACCAGTTATGTTATTAACCTTGATTAACTAAAGGATTTTGGTTACTCATTCTGAATATTTGGAACGCTGTCGTGTCATTTACCTGTTCGTACGCTATCTTTAATTATTGTTTCGTTTTTAAGCCATTTACCAGAACTTCACGAATCTTCTTCTAAACATATTAAATAACTAGTTTTATCTTGTCAGATGTAATGATTACTTCATCACATTTCACCCATTGGTGCTTCTTTAAACTACGATCCCCACGCCAAACCCCTGATTGCAGAATGAAAACTACATGTTCCTTTTTCACTAATTTCATGCATAATTTAGGCTGTTTGTAGTTAAAAAGAAGCTTCGTAATAAAATATGCATGTTTTATGCTGCAAATATTATCTTTCTTGTTCTAATGGTGACATATAAGTGTTTATGAGTACATAAAAACTCCAGACTCGCATCTTCTGGTTGAAATTCGACTGTTTAAATGAGTTAGTTATAACTTCAAAAGAGAAATAAAATCCACACAGACAGAGAAAAATGGCAAGAATGATAATGGAAAAAGCCAATTAGCTGAGAAGCGCATTAGTATATACTCAATATTTAGACAGAAGAGAGAGAGGAATAAACGTTCTCCGAGGTGAACATACAAAAAATCAACGAGCCATCATATACCAGCTACACAAAACGTTTAAGTCTTTTAGTCCAGTGTAATACTTAGGTTTTGAATAAAATAGAACATGAGAAAATCTTGTTATTCCGTACCAATTAATAGAACACTTATTTCACATCGCTTTTAAACTTAAAGGCAACCAATGCTGACAAAACCTTTCAAAGGAATCTGCACAGGAGGAATAAATTCTCTGATGATTTAAATTCTTTATTACTTGGCATGAGTTTTTGACTAAATAAAAAAGAAGTCCAAAAGTCTTACTATCGACCAAAGGATGTCAGTACTGCTGTGCAGTTCTCTCCGTCCTCCATTATGGCTGTGAAACATCACCATTGGAAACATGAAAATCCTAGATATCTACGTTCTATCTCCCGTGTTAGGTGGTATAATAGGGGGGAGTAATATTGAGGTTACACGTCGAGTGTTGGAATCCTTGGGATTCCAAAAATCGATGGCTGTAGACAATTGATTGAGGATATCTATGCACCGTCTTGTTCTTTGAAAATTATATCTTGTAGTTGTTAATAGAAAGGAAATTATTACTTTGGATATGTAGGTGAAGTTTCAATTGTATGGCTTAGCTTGCTCCCGCTGTCCGAAGATAAATAGACACTGCAATATTTAGTCAAAGTTATTATGATTTATTTACATCTGTTATGTGCTCACTTTTAACTAGGTGGGTGTGTATGGCGTTTTCAAGTGTTGTTTTCACTTCAATGCCTAACCATGTAGAATGGTGATCTTTCCAGGGTTTGGAGACTCCTTATTGTACATTTGAGGTAGTCAGCTTCATAAAAACATTTGAACTTACATATACACATATTCGATGCCCGTGTGTACGATATTCCATTTCGTAAACTTCATCTCCGAATTCACGACAGGAAACAGTCCTTCTTAACATCTTTTCCAAAGTTACCATTTAGTTCTGTAATTATCAATTTCATTTAGTAAAATCACATTGTTTCTGTGGGTAGAGTGATTGATTCTGGTCTCATCGTTTCACTCATGTGCTTCTTGGCAAGCTGGTCAGCCAAGAGGAAAATAATTCTGTGGTATTTCTTTTAAGCCTCTTGCAATTCGCCTACTTCTAATGCTTTTAATTTTGGTTTACGATTTTCAGTGCCGTAGAATTACTTATATGGTTGACAAAACCAACTGATATGTATGGACCTACGAATTAGAAGTCAAAACTTTTCGAGCATTACTTAAGCATCAACCTGTAGGAGCAGATCGACATTTCCAAATGATATATTTGTGCAATCCTACGAATTCATTTCTCATTGTTGTTTGGGAAAAAACTAGGTGCACTGTTTAATATGGAAGAATTGGTAATTTCTGTTTCTTAAAATATTGACTGCGAAGTTAATCTTTTGCAAGCGAAAATGGAAGAATTTAATCTTGCAGAGGAGTATGATTCCTTGAAGTCTTCGAACGATCCTCGTGTTGCTTATATAAGCGGTATAGCTGTTGCCCGACCTCCAGTCGTAGGTGAGCTAGCAGTCCAATATTACAACTGACACTCCAGTTATATTTTAGGATTTATGTGACAAAACAATTATTTTTTCAAGGGATATATATATATATATATATATAACGTAGGAAGATGTGAATTTTGGAGAATGTGAGTTATTATTCTTTTGGTTTAATTTCGTACACTATGGGACAGTTTTATTTGGAATATTCTCAAGACTTCGCATATGTCACAACAGCATGTAAATTTTTCGTTGAAATCATTTAAGGCACTGATCATGAATAATAGGGGTGACACGTCTTACGAATATTGTAATGTTTATGCATTTGCTTTGAAAGTAGTTACCGTCTTATTTCCTATACAATTATACTATATCAGAGAAACGAGGTTGTAACGTGCATTTCTGGTGTGTGTGTGTGTTTGTGTGCTGTTTAAGCCTGAATAGGTGTGAATTGCAGCTAAAAACATGACCCACTAGTGTCCGTAGTTGGATGCTTTGAGGAGAATCACAGTTTTATGGACCTTGAAGTCTTAGCAGCATGAAATGTCTTATTGAAGCCACAAACTTATGAAACAGATTTAGGAAAAACGGTATATACTGTCAGTAATGTGCAGTGTGTAGCAGAATACTTCAGTCTGACAACTTAGCTTTTCCCCACATTCGTTTTTTTTTACTAGAGGTACCCATGAAGTGAAAACCCATTGTAATTTGAGGCATCTTCTACTCACTGTTCACGTATGCAAATTGTTTTCTCCTATACTTTAAATTTAGATCCTTCTGATCAAAAACGAACAAGAAAGTTCCTACGCTCAGTTACTCTAATACAACTTCAGGCAATGTAGTTCAAACACCGACTAATTCACCAGTCACTACTGCTCTGGGTATTGGCAATTCACTATAAAAAAGTCGTTGATATTTGTCTGTATGCTAGTTGTTGTACCATGTACTCAACATTTTTCAATATATTTGTCTCATACTCAAATGTTCATTTTTGATTGTTATGCTGCTAAATGCTCAATTTTGTGCAGTACTTATTGTCATTCTTTTGCTAGAAGGTAAATTAATTAAATATGTTGAATATGCCACTTAATTTGGGGATTTGCATCATCTCAAATAAAGTGATCACCTAAGAAATCTCAGCATGGATTCGGAATGCTTGTTGGGTATTTAACAAATGTCTACATCTTCATTTTCAGCATAATGTCCACTTGCCGATGAGATGATGTACATTCTACACAGCATTTTAGTCTTTTCTGTTTTACGGGAATAATACATAGTTAGTGAAAGTGGACGACATGGAAAAATTACAGGTTTTTGTTCTGGAATATATTCTTTTTATTAAATGGATCGATATATGAAGTAGTAATAAGGGTAGATGTAGAGTGTTGGATGGGAGAATTAGTCGGTTGATGCAGCCAGGACACCTATTACACCTTGAATCACCGTCTTCATCGACTCGAGTGAGAATTAAATTGAAATAGTTTTAAAAGTGGTTGGACCAAACTGTGACACCACTCCATTAAGCTATTGACCGTTGATTTTCGCCACATAGGCGTGTATAATTTATCGGGATTAGATTCTAAGAATCAGTGATTGATGATTATTTGTGAAGTGGCTTGATTAACTTTGTCTCGTTACTTTAATTTGTGGTTCTTAAAAGTCTGGCAATTCAAAGCGATATATGCATATGTACAAAGTTCTGTATCAGTTTGTCAGTAAGTTACTTACTTTTATAACCGTGAAAAATATTCTGAGTTCAGTGTACCATCTGTAGCTTTCTGTGCACCTCCATATTCATATGTTTTGTATGCTCTATTCACATTTTACTAATCTGCAATATATTCGTTGGATAAAAAGGAAGTATCAGAAATCCTTTCATCAAATTATTACTGTGTTGTTTACAGTTTATAATGTTTGAGTCTTCACATTTAACTGACAACAGTATAACAAAAAGTCTAAGTTAGAGAACCACTGGAAAACCAGCTGGGAGTACTGGACAGCTGTTTCGTCAGCCTAGTTTGGGACTCTTCATCAGTACGCACCCACCGGGATTCGAACCCAGGGAAGCCGTGACCAGTAGGGTACAGCAGGTTGAAGATGAGGCAGTAACTCATCGAAGAAGACATTGCGAAACGATCGCGCTATGTCGTGAATTGGCAGAAGTTAGAATTCAAGGACCATTGGATCGAGTCCCAGTGGCTCAATGGTCTACGAGCTCGCCTTGTAACCAGGAGGTCCTGGGTTCGAATCCCGGCTGATGCGTACTGATGAAGAGTCCCAAACTAGGACGAAACAGCTGTCCAGTACTCCCAGGTTTTCCAGTGGTTCTATCTCTAACTGATGTCAGCTCATGATGAAATCCTCCATGCAATCGAGCAAAATCCCTACAAAACCAATACTTGAAAATTGTCTGAGTATTCAACCGGTTGATTCAATTTAAATCACGCCTTATTGTTAAACCATTGTTAATTCTGATAAAAAAGCCTGTAAAAATGACTGCATGATATGGCTGCAGAATCATTGCATCCGGAAGTATCCACAAACTGTCAAGCCCCTGCTTGATTTGTGTCATACTTTTCTAAACATCCCTCTTGTAAATTACCTGAAAATGTTCGCTAACCAATCCATTTTTGTCCACTCACATTATTAGAACATCTGATATAAAGTGTTGCAGGTTGTACAGAAAACGGCTTGACTGCTTGGATAGCAGGAGGATTATGTTGTCAGGGAATACTTTTCAATGTGGTCGTAAAAGGTGTTATATACCTTTTGAATTTCCTCATGAGTCTCATATTAGCACCAGTGCCTTTGAAACTGTCTGTGAAGATTTCGATAAAATAAGTATGATAGAAGTTTTCGTTGCATAAGAGACCCTTTTTTTAGAAAGAAGGAAATCAAATCTTTGAGTGATTCTGCAAGAATATTTTAACAAATTCGTCTAAGGTCAGCTAGTCGCTAAAATCACGATTTTCTGAGTGGGTCAGTAGCTTAAATTCTCAGGTTTCGTGTTATTATATTTACTCTAGTTTAAGAGGTCAGGTTTTGTTATTTTTAGCCGTTAAACCTTTAAGACTTGTGATACACTACTTTCTATTTATCCGTGGAATTACATTGCTATGATATATATATATATATATATATATATATATAACGTTTATTGTTAGCAATCATGAATTGTTGTTTTGCTACTTGTAGATACAATGACAATTATACTGGGTATTGAAGGAAGTGCAAATAAGTTGGGTGTTGGAATAGTGCAAGATGGTACAGTCCTTGCTAATCCAAGAGTAACGTATATTACTCCACCTGGAGAGGGTTTCCAACCGACAGAAACAGCTAGATTTCACCAATCTCATATCATTGAACTTGTTCGAAAGGCTATCAAAGAGGCAAAAATCGATCCATCTGAATTGAATGCTGTTTCTTATACCAAGGTCAGTTAGTTTTAAAAATATTCTAGTATGCACAGAATTGCTAGTGTGTGTGTGTTGTTAAGTAAGACTTTATAGGCAGTCGATTTTAGTTTTATTAATATAAACCCCTACCAATTTACTTCAGATAAGTTAACTGTTTTACTGAGCGTAGTTATACAATTAGTTATAATTGTTTTTCGAATGATTTGTTAATCATATGTTAGTGACAGACACTTACTACCTACATGAACTGGTGAATTACCGCAGTTTGTTTGATTGTCTATAAAGGTGCATTTGACAAGCGAATAAATTATCTTAGTCGATTGCGTTATTCTTTTTTATGTGTAGTAGTGACTCTGTTTGTACTTTAAACAATATCGTATGTCTGTGCATGTGGATCGTGTATATAAACCATTTGTATTGCTGTTGACGTTGGCCACTAGACTCTCAGATCACTTGAGCACGTGCTCATACCAACTAACTATATGAATCTCTTTTTTTGTGCGTTTGTGCAAAACATGCTCTCTTTTATATTTATAATTGCACAATTAGTTGTAATATAGACAACCATAGTAAATTTTCCATTGTGAATAAAAATTTCATTTTGATAAAGTCTCACAGTGTTATACAGTTATACTTATTGATGACGTTTCGAACACAATATATTGCTCATAATCATATCAAGTTACTCACACAACTTTCTAACTTCGTTCATATAATTCTATTATTTTTCATCGCTTGATTTGATTAGTAGTAGTATTTTTCACATCTATGGTACTGGTGGTGAGTCATTCCTGTTGCATGTGTTGGGTGTAGATTCGATAAACAAAGATTCAGTAGTCAACCTCTTTTTCCACCTACCCATATTACTTTTTAGAATTTTAATTCTCTCCTGCCACATTGTGTGGTTGTGTGTTAATGCATGCAGTACAGTTGCTAAATTTTTTCTAAATTCTAAAATCTTCGCGGGGTCAACCATTCTAACCTCAGCTAAATTCTTATGTTCTGACAATCTGACTACCTCCGATCTACTAGTTTGACCTATGTAGTTGACCTCAGTCACAATCGTTGCGAGGTTTTTTGTAAATTCTATTATTTTGTCTAATTGGGTCAACAGGGTCCTTTAACGTACAGAGCTTGTCCTACCTTAGTGAGTTTGTAGGTTTAAATGCCATCCTGATTCCTGCTTTGTTAAGAATACTACGTAGGGCCTCAAATGTCCCCTCCCCACTTATATGGTAAAACTGTAGATGCCTTATATTCTTTCTTATTTGCATTTTGATTATTAGTTTCACCATTATTTTCTATTTCGCTTTTGACATTTTTTGATCTTCCTAATGAATTTTATAGGATAGTTATTTAACACCAACGCTTCTTCTATCTGTTTCATTTCATCATTTAGGTTTTTTGTTGTACTACTTTGTACTATTGCTCGGTTTGTTAGACACTTAACTAAGCCAGCCTTTACAGACAACGGATGAGATGAATTGAAATCTAAGTATCTACTAGAATGTGTTGGCTTTTTACAAACGCTAGTGTGCAGTTTATCTTCTTCTGTTCGTTTTATTTTACAATCTAACATAGCTAATTCTCCTTGTTCATTTTCCGACTCAATTGTGAATTTTATTCCCTTAGCTAATGAGTTTATATGTGTGGAGAATCTAGAGATATCTTCTGTTTTTAACACTGTAAAAGTGTCATCTACATATCTATACTATATCTTTGGAGTAGGATTGAATGTATTGAGATCCATATTTTCCCTGCTATCCATGAAGATATCCGCTAGGATTGAGAATATTGGTGGTCTCATTGCTACATCTTCTGTTTGTCTATATATTATGCCCTGGAATTTAAGGATAGTAGATGTGAGGCATAATTGAATTCCTAAAATAACTTCCTCATCCAATTATTTGTTGGTTTACGGGGATTAGGTTGGTTTGAAGTTTGATGATGGATTAATATAAGGTAAAAAAAACCATCTAAGTCATAGTAGATAACGCTGGTACTTCGGTGGTTCAGCGGTAGAATGTTCGCCAACTATGCACGTGGTCCGGGATATGATTTCCGGCTAGCTCTCATCTTTACCTCCCTTAGTCGGCTGTGAACGCAACAAAGGGGGAAGTTTGGGCGTGGGTTTAGCAACCTCACTGAGTGAAAATGACTACTGCTACTGAAACTTGAAAGCTCCATCTTGAAGCCCTATATTCCACTGAGAACGTATTGGAATGAAAAATAACCATTGAAAGCCAGGGAATACTGGACAGTCGTTACATTCTGGTGCTTCATCAATACGCACCCATGACCCCACGGAGTAGTGAATCCACTACCTTCGGATTACGAGGCAGTCTTGTTGACCATTCAGCCACTACGACGAAATCCAACAGTCTGTTAATCCTAACTTCTATTTATATTTCCATTTAAGGTTGGTTAGGTATTGTATTTACGTGTTATGTTGAAAATGGGTTGTATGAAGCTTAAAAATCACTGCATACTTTTCATCGTTTCAAAATAAACTTGCAATAACTATCTTTGTGGTTTATTGTATCATTGTTTGCCAATGCATATGTAGTTATGCTATGCTAGAATTAAACTGTCACAATATCCGTCCTATTCTTAATAATATTGGAGGCGTGACTCATTGGCATAAGCACTCGGCTTTCAGCCAGTAAGTCATCGGTTCGGATCCCAGTCCACCAACTTCAACCTGGATAACTGGGTAGTACTATCGGGCCTCACTCGCTAAATGTGGCTTATAGCCGGGCACTGGCATCTATCTGAGTTCAAACTAACTATAAGTAATAGTTTTACCAACTGTCTAAAATATTACAGGTACATTTTTAGCGAATAGTATATATTGTACTAGGTTTTGTTTTTTGTGAATAAGTTATGCATCCATTGAAAATATTTTACATATTCTTTTCGTGATGACTTATTACTTAAACTAAATTGATAAGTACCGCTCATCTTTTAAACGTAGATATCTATAAAACTCATTTTCCTTATGCTCAGGGTCCTGGAATGGGAGCTCCGCTTTTAACTGGTGCTGTTGTTGCTCGTACTCTCGCCCAATTGTGGAACAAACCACTGATTGGAGTTAATCATTGTATAGCACATATTGAAATGGGTCGCCTTATTACCGGTGCAAAATCACCTATTATACTCTATGTCAGCGGTGGTAATACACAAATCATTGCTTTCGTTTCTGGTCGTTATCGTATTTTTGGTGAAACAATTGACATAGCATTGGGAAACTGTTTTGACAGGTTAGTTTGCATTAATTTGACCTACACCGTGTATTAAATGATTAATTATTCTCTTGAAAGGTATAGTCATAATACTAGTCAAGTGAAAAGTTACTGAATACTAAGAGCAAACTAGAGTGTGCTTTGGGTTCAAGTCAATGTTATTGCTAAGCTTCTCCAGTGAGATACGAGTATTTCGGCTAGGCATATACAATAACAAGCACTATCAACGAAAGAAATTTGAAAGAGGTCACTTTTCTCATTTAGCAACAAGGAAAACTGGGAACGAATCAACCAATAACCTATTGCCCAACAAATACACCGAAGAAAGTAGAGATGGAATGGGCAACACTCTGAGAAGACCGTTGAGTGACACCTCATGACAGGCGCTCGAACAGAACTGGAATGGGAAACGATGAGTTCGGTGTCACTTCGAGGGTGGCATAGAGGAGGTCGTTTAGGGAGGAGATGACAGCCTATGAGCAATTATATAGAGCAAGCTAAAGACCACTGCAGAGAACAGGATGAAATGGAAATGTGTTGTTGAACCCCTATATTCCACTTGGAACCTAAATGAATAATAATATATAGTTCATTATTGTAGTTAGCCTTATTTCATTTGAAAATACATTTGTTGGTTTTCGAATACTTACACTGACTTTAATGATAACAATGTATGCAAATATGTCTGGAGATATTTATCTGTTTTTTCGAGTTTGACACGGATTGATGTTAGTTAGAGAACCAGTGAAAACCAGGGAGTACTGGACAGCTGTTTCATCCTAGTGCTTGGGACTCATCGGCAGTACGCACCCACCGCCAGGGTTCGGTTACAAGGCAAGCTCATTTACCATTCAGCCACTGGGACCCATGAATTCTAACTTCTACCAATTCGTGATTATAGCGCGACCACTAACCAGTGTCATCGGCGGGAAGTCTGCAGAGGTCTTTGGAACCATCTTTAGACATTGTTTATGCTCGTTCACTCTTATGTTTACCCGTCTGGAAGTTTCTCCTACATATATGGCGTCACAATCCCAACAATTGATCTGGTACACACAGTTCTGTTGGTTGTCTTCTTTTATTTTTATCCTCAACCTTCACCAGTGATGAGCGTAAAGTGCCAGTTGCATGAAAATACACTCATGTCATGATTGTTAAAGATTCGCTTTATCTCATCCAATGTTTCTTTGTTGTGAGGAATCACCTCTGTACGAACCTAATTCTTAGCAACAGGTTTTGATTCATCCTTATCTTCACGTTTTAAATATCCTTTTCTGAAGGCTTTGGAATAATTATTTGATTCAAGAGTGGATTGAACCAATTTTAGTTCCCTCCTGATCTCTTCCTCCTTCATTAACTAGACGTTTGGCTCTGTTAATCAGATTCTTGGTCACAGTTACTTTGGTGGTAGAAATTGTCCAGTCCGTATCTGACTATTGCTATTCCATGTTTTATTTAGATTTGCTCGTATTGTCAATCTCTCGAATGATCCTAGTCCAGGTTACAATATTGAACAGTTGGCAAAACAAGGATCTAAATTTTTCGAATTACCTTATTCAGTAAAAGGTATGGATGTGTCATTTGCTGGATTATTATCATATTTGGAAGAACGTGCTCCTAAACTCTTAGAAACAGGTGAATATACTGTAGCTGATTTATGCTTCAGTCTACAAGAAACAGCTTTTGCTATGGTTGTTGAAATCACTGAACGAGCTATGGCACATTGTAATGCAAAGGTAAGTCTATTTTTTTACCTTCACGTTTCTCACTGGAACATAGAGCTTCAAGCTAGTGGCTTGAAGTTTCTGTAGCAGTGTCTATTTTACAGGATGGGGTTGCTAGCCTCATGCCCAACCTTTCCTCTTCACCAGCATTATTTCTGGTTTACCGAGGTAAAGGAGTGCGTCTGTGGCCGGGGATCGAACCCCGGACCATGTGCATGGTCAGCGAGCGTCTCAACCGCTATGCCACCGACGCATGCAATTTTCTCTTTTTTTGTCATTCAAATGGATTTATTTCACCAAATGTTTTGTAGTTTATTGAAGGGAAACGTTTTAAAATTTTGATTCATTTTGGTCAATTAAGTCTTTTGTTTTTCTCTGGAGGAATAAATCTTACTTTCTGCGTTTCTCTCACTACTGTCTTCTCCACTATTCGAATAGTACTTTAGTGGTTAATTTTTTGGGTGAATAACAACAGTCCATCTAGCTACAAATCAGTCAGTTCGAAGAAATTCAGAATCAAGTATTGCCCATTAACTTCAAAAGCAAAATAAAACTTTTTTTGATTGCACACTAGTCAGTAGCTAGTGTAATGTGTCTAGTCCTATCTTCGGTGCAGACTGAATTCTATCAGTCATGCTTGCAATGTGGCCACCATACTAGATGGCTCGCCATTACGGTGCACTGTGAATTGTTGGTATTAGATGGATGGAGGTAATCGGCAGGAAGCCTTGGACCTAGGTTTCGTAATAGTTGGCACTCATCAGCAAGGCTTATCTGCAACCTTGAAGGAACTGATGTCTGAGATTCGAACCCGCGCAAGCATGACTGATAGAATTCAGTCTGTACCGAAGATAGGACTAGACACATTACACTAGTTACTGACTAGTGTGCAATCAAAAATATCCAATATAGTCCTACAGGAAGTCAGTCGCGAGCCTGAATAGCTCAGTGGTAACGTCTCTGACTGCAGCACTGGGTGACGCGGGTTCGAATCTCAGAAGGGACATGAGTTCCTTCAAGGTTGCAGATACGCCTTGCTGAAGAGTGCCAACTAGCACGAAACCTAGGTCCAAGGCTTCCTGCCGATTGCCTCCAACCATCTAATATCATCGAACAGTATATTTGCATGATACGTTCGAATAAAGGTTACGTTAACGCCATTCGTATGCTCAAAATTGCATCTATATTACGTAATCAGAAGTTGACGGACCAATCAATTGAGCAGTTAGACATTTCGCCTGCAGGGAATATTGATTTAACTTTAGGTTGTTCTCTCTGTTTGATGTTTAGAAACTGTATAGAAACTTACTACAATCTGAAGAAAGTCTGACAAAAAGCTTTTGTTTGAATTCTTTCAAACCACTGACTGTCTGTCTATGCAGTTTTATCAACTGAGGTCCCTTTTAATGAAGTAAGTTAAGTACTATTAAAAGTATTAGGGTGAGAATTGTTTTTCCAAATATCAAATAATTCACTGACAGTGAACGCTTTCATTTGCTAGAGTAAGCTGACCAATCAGTGCGTAATGTATTCTCAAGCACAAAATAGTTAACCAATCAGATCATCATTGTCACCCCGTTTTTTGAACTAAAAAGATCAACTAATCACAACCAAGTGGTTTGCACATGCTATATTAAAAAACACAAAGCACTGAATACTCCTTTCATAAAATCGATAAGGAAGTGATAATCAGTCAGATTTAAAATGCGCCTTCATAATCACTAGTTGATCAATCAGATTGAAAATACATTCCATGTTAATTTGTTTATTAGATATACCACACAGTATGTGTGGTATATCTAATAAGTCGGAGCTCTTCATTTTTTTGTGACTAGTTATTACAATAATCAAGACATGTGATTTGTGGAGAAGTAAGCTATGAATTTTGAAGAAATCTTCAAGGTAATATATTTTGGCTGACTTTGTAAGTGGTAATGAATACATGGTTCTTTAACCCACTGTGCTTGTTTCCCAGTGATTAGTTCCCAAGTTGATGTTCTACTCAACTGAATGCTATCAAAGTAGACTGTGAGCATTCAACAGACCGCGCTCCTTTGTGGCCTAAATAGACTTCATTTATTTTCAGATAAATTCTAAACGAATGTATTGCCATCAAGATTTCCATTTAAATGATTCTGAACCAGCATTGGACATTTCACAGAGCAAAGATCTAGTGTCTAACAGTCGATCATTTTGCCAGTCCTATCTTCAAATATTCATATTTATACTGGATATTTTGTCGCTATGTGTAGTTTTTATGTTTTTCTATTCCTAGGAGGTTCTCATTGTCGGTGGAGTTGGTTGCAATGTTCGTTTACAAGAAATGATGGGTTGTATGGCTGAAGAACGTGGTGCCAAATTATTTGCAACCGATGAACGATTTTGTATTGATAATGGCGCCATGATAGCACACACTGCATGTTTGATGTTTAATGCTGGTTTGCGTTTCCCTCTGAACGATTCTATCGTCTCTCAACGCTATCGTACAGATGCCGTCGATGCAGTTTGGCGTGATGACTGACCTCAGTTGTATATTACTTGGAAATATTTTTTTACATCAAGAATATAATAACTGCTATTTTCAACTCTTTTTTTTTCTCATAAACACTGTTCGACTTTTGTATATACTACGCTTATAATTGATCTAGAAATGTTGACACATTCTACTATAGTGTAAATTAATAAGCACTTATAAACTTAGGATCGAGTGTAAGTGTACAAAAGTATACTATAATTGTGGTTGGTAAAGTATGCTTAAATTTATAGTATCCATTTATTCCCTCCAATGAGATTTTTAATATTTTGTCATACACACTTCGGACAAAACTGTGGTTTACTAGAAGTGTATTCCAGTTTACCAGTTGGATATGATTTCCATGTGTCAGGAGTCATGTTGATCAGGGCAGTTTTTTTTTCTTCTAATGACGGATGGACATCAGCTACAAAATCACTAGATACCGAAAACACTAATTGTCTCTTAGGAGTTTTCAGCGATACGAATCCATAATTTTTATGTGAGGATTATATTCCACAGTGATTTTATGACATATCTGATAATCAGATGCAATGCAGTTTTCTGTGTTCCAACCAACACACTTTGTGTCTGCAAGCTACACTGGTTACTATCCACCGTCTCTATATATCTCTCTCTCTTTCTCTATTTGAGGTTTAGGAGAATTCGCATGACTCTAATACTCAAATTTACAATTAAGTTTGATATTTATACCTAATAATTACTTGCTGTTATAGTGAAAACCAATAGTTTTCCCTATATATTTAAATATATGACCATGGATACAAAATCAATTGGTTCCAATTACTCTCTGAGTAATTGTCACTGTGTCATACTTGTATGTTTGTTATATGATGATAGTTTGAATTCAGATGTACAGTTTTCTGAATAAGATGTATGATGTTACTGTTTGATAATATTATTTTCTATGGAAACTTTTTCATATTCTTCAAAGTTTATTAATAATAAAAAGTATTTATCACCTTCATTCGTTTTTCTTTTCTGTTTCTGCTTGCAACTTCTTTTTCAATAGAATTCAAACTTGTTTTCTGTAAATCTTAAGAGATTTTTAAAGTGGATAAGTCATAATCTTCAAGAACATATGTAACTTGATTACCAGTTGAATATCAGCTTGATTATGCTGCATCATGAATGGAAACAAAACTACCCAAGTCACGTTTTTGTACAAAATTAGCAGCGATGATACATTCTATCCTCCTCTTACACCTTGAGCAGCAATCTTCGTATATTTGGCATGCGATTCGCCCCTGTAAAATGTAAGATGCTGCTACAGGACTGGACTACGTCTACCCCTAGCTTAGTGATAGGGAGTGAAGTGATAGAACATGTTGACCACTTCACCTATTTGGGAAGTTGTATCAGCACCAATGGATTGATTGGTGACGAAATCTCAGCACGGATCCAAAAAGCTCGGGCTGCTTTCGCTAACTTACACCGTCTCTGGCGTAGGTGTGACATCCGGCTGTCAACCAAGGGACGTGTGTACTGCTCAGCAGTTCGCTCCGTCCTTCTCTATGGCGGTGAGACGTGGCCATTGAGAGCGGAAGACATGAAGAGATTGTCTGTTTTTGACCACAGATGTTTACGATCTCTTTCTCACGTTAGGTGGTATAATAAGGTAAGTAATGTTGACGTTAGGCGTAGAGTGTTGGGCAAAGAGGGAAAATCACTCGAAGAGGCTATGAAGTTACATAGATTGAGATGGCTAGGTCACGTGCTGCGCATGCCTAACCATCGCCTCCCCCAACGGGCATTACTAGCTGATATAGGTGCAGGTTGGAAAAGAGTAAGTGGTGGCCAAACAAAAACATGGCATCAATCCATGAAATCCTTGACAGTTAAACTGAGTCAGGTAGGGAGATGCAGACTTCCGGGTTGGGGCCCTCGGGACTCTAAGAATCAATGGCTGAAGACAATAGGTGACATGGCTCAAAATCGTTGTCAATGGCTTACGCAGATGTATTCAGTCTCTGTAATCTTTCATATTCCTTTCTACCATTACTCATTCTGTTTCACTCTTATACTTGTCAAAACTCTATTGATTCTCTTCCCTCATTTTCTTGTCTACCTTTGTGTGCTATTTGGAACGTGGCAACTCGAACTGCTGCACTTTGGTGCCAAGTTCTGTGTTGAATCCAGCCAGCCATCATCCTCTTCAATAACACAAATTGGTTACTGTCGCTTTCTGAGAACTACTTGGTGGTAATTTGGTGATGAGAATTATGGATTATTCTTAGGGTTCAGTAAAGGGTTTTTTCTCATTTTTAATGCAGCTGTTATATAATGAATGTACAGTAAATATTCAGTGTTGCATATTCTTCTTTACTTTCATCGTCCTTCGTTTCCCTATTTGTTAATCTAAAGGTACTAACTGGCACTGAAGCTACAAGTTCTACAGTGATGCAGTAGCTTACCTTTTGAACTTTAAACAAAGAGTCTCGTTTTCTAAGCCTACTCACCTTACCGACCAAGTACTATTGTCATCCCTTATACAATAGGCTTGGTCTAGAGCACTAACCTATACGTTGTCGTAAAATGACATTTAAATTATCTATAACGCCTTTTTTATAGGTTATATGGGTATTCGAGGATTGTGGTCTTACGTGAACAGCAACAGTGAAAACTTTGTTCCATACGAGTTGCATAATGAATTTTTAATAATTGATGGGGAAAACTTTGCAACTCATTGCTATCGTAAAGCAGCATTCCGGTGTCAATATGGAGGAGAGTACTTAATTTACAAAAGTTATGTCGAATCAATTATAGAGAAATTTCGGCTTTGTCGTGTTGAACCAATTTTTGTCTTCGGTGGATGTCATCCTAAAGAGGTTTGTTTTTCTTCTTTTTCTTCTGAAGTTTTATATCTCTTCTATTTTCATAATGTACTTCGCTTGTCTCTTACAAATCTACAACTACGGCCATAGGTTCGTTTACTCCCCCAGATATAGTACTGCACGAAAAGTTTGATTAAGAACTATGACCAAATCAACAGAGAGATACAAGGAAAATAGGGCCTCTCGAAAATCCCTTACAATTTTAATTTGTAGCACTTCATGCCAAACTGATCAGGAAGAATAAAGTCAGTAGCATCAGCGTTGATCAAATTGTGAGAAGGAATAGTTGAAGAAATATATGAAAACGTGATGAAATGACAAAGGCATCATCTGAAGCAAAACAAAAGGTGAAATTTTTGTGCTCATAAGATGTATTTTGATTCGCATTGTCAAACTGTTTAGGTTGAGTGTTATGCAAACCCATCTCTTCCATAGAATAGAGTTGTATGTATTTATTCAAATTTTGACCAAGTTCCAGCTTCGATAGAATTGCTGGGAAAACAATAGGTATCGGCAGGTAACAGCCTAATCATTACATCACGAACCAGCGAACATGTAATTTACCACCTCATAACTAAGTATCACTCATTTAGTGGATACATCACACAGATTGTGTTTCATGCTTACCAGTGAGCTTATGTATTGTAAATGAACAGTAGGATAGAGCTTGTTTTTCCACAGTATGGTTTCACTGATTCCGCTCGCTATGTGTAACACTGAAAATTCTGTAAATTAATATCAAATTTTGTTTGTTTTCTAACATAGGGATCAAAACTAAACACTCTGTTGAAGCGAAGTACTGAAAACCTGAAAAAGCTATCAACAATGCCTTTGAACAATGCCACCACTTCTGATTCTGATCTTTTGAATGTTGATATATTACCTCGACTTTGTCGATATGTTCTTGTGGAAATTCTGCGAGAGTTTTCTATTCGTTACACAGCCTGTGAGCGTGAGGCTGATCTCTGTGTTGCACAACTTTCTATTTATTTGAATTGTCCAGTTACTAGTGGAGATTCTGACTTTTTTATATATCGACCACTGGAAAATAATCAAGTCTACAATTTTATTCCTCTCTCGTCGTTTTCCTTTGATTGTAAACGGAAATATTCCCCGTGTGCTGCATGTTATCGTTCCGGTACTCCATGTTCTTACATTCAATGCTCACTTCTAAATAAATCTGGACCGTTTTACAAACTTCAGTATCCATTATTACCAATTTTCGCTGTTCTTTGTGGGAATGATATGGCGTCAGATATACGTCTTCCTTCTGCAATAATCACTTTAACTGAAAGTTTTACTGATAAAATCGCGTCATTCTATCAAAGACGTATTCATGCTATATTTAACTGGCTTTTAAGTTTCCATGGTAATGTTGAACAACCTTTAACTGCTGTTTTATCACTTTATAACGATCAGGAGTTGGATAATATCATAGAAGTAATACGTCTGGGAATTTTGGAATATGTCTTCAATAGTCCTGTTGAAGACTTAGTCATTTCACTGGGTTTAACAATTAGACATCATGCTTCATTCTCTACGTCATCGACAAGCACATTTGATAAATCATATAGACAGGTTAATATAAATTCACGCCGATCTAAAGTAGAAACTGGTGTAAACTTATTAAAAACCCTATTATGTTCTCCAGATTTTATCTCAATGAAAAGTAATGATGAGACAAGTATATTTTACCGCTGGCCAAAGGAACTAACAAGACGATTTAAACAATTGGAATTAGCTCCAGGTTTGTTGGATTCTATGTATGTACGCAATGGTAGTGTTTGTCGTATTACTATCGAAGATTTAACGATTCCACATCCGATTCACCATTGTGCATCCAGCTTACAAATCGCTCAGTATGGACTTATATTAGGATTGGAAAAACACTTAAATGCTTGTAAAAAGTTGTGCGGAATTGATAATGACTACGTCATCGAATATTGTAGAAAGTCATGTAATGAAATTGTAAAAAAGATGACCTTAGTCAAACCCATAATTCCACCAAGAAGTAACGGAGCGCAATATTCATTCCTATCGTTCTTTTCACAATTTCTTCGTGTAAATTTAGACAGGTATTGTAGATCTTCAGAAATGCAAGGTTTGGCAGTATTATTAACTCTGTGGTTCAAATCTTCTTCTTCTACTCAGTATCGAGCAACTGAAATTCGTCAATCTCCAGTGGGACTAGCATTTGCTTGTTGTACAATAGCCGTTAAGTCAAACTGTAACTTACTTAGAACAGAAAAAAGAAATGGGAATTACACTGATGATATATGCATGCATATTAATGATTGTACTGATAAGGCAAAGTCGATTTACTGCCAGAACAATTCACCTTCTTTTTGTGTTTCATATGTACATCAGCTAAATGAATTACAGACTATGGCTGTTGCGTTGACTCATTTAGTTGCACTTCTTGATGTACTTTGTCCATTTTATCTATCAAATATGAATAATAATAGCATTGATCATTTATGTGTTAAAAATCCTTTTATAAGTTTTTATCCTCTTTGGATGTTATTTTCTAGTGGACGTCTTTTATATTGGATTAGTCGACTGCTTCAAAATGTAAGGCCTAATGATCGTTTTCGTATAATTCTTGATGAATGGCTTCCTAGATTGCTTATAAGAAAAAATTCTTATAATGAACACTTACGTTATGCTCGAGATGAATTTATTAAATTGTTTACTCTGATTGATAATCTAAACAAATAATCTTTTAAATTCCTATATATATTTTCTTTTCTTATCTTTTGTTATTATTTAAACTTTACTAATAATATTACATGTTGAGTAAGTCTATGATCAACGGATGAAGTAAATTGAGAGACTTCTTTGTATATAATCAGATTCAAATCATCTGACTTGTTTTAGAATGTGAACTTACGCCTCGGAATACGTTGTACTTTTCGACTATGTGCACATATCTGTGTGTGTGTGATCGTTGTGTTATACAAACTGTTGTAAATCTATCATCTAAAGGCACATGCTGAGTCTACGATCTGCGCTTTCACTCATATACATTATTTTATTTCACACACACATGCATTTTCAGTAAATACAAATTCTCTTACTGCATTCATGCCAACCTGTCCTTTATTCCAACATAATAAATATTAATACAAAAGTGTTTATATGAACTAGGTAGTCAGTCATGGTGAATGTGTAGGAAGAATGTGCATACTATCTTCATTCAACTTGATTTCAAGGGTGAAAGCATTCCAGGAAAAATTAATTGAACATGTCACTACCCAGAGCCTGTCCCTCACCTAAGTTGGTTCCTGTTTGTCGAACAACTTGCTCTTTGGTGCCATCAAAAGTCAACAGATACCCTTCTCATGTCAACTCCAACTGTATGTACAAATTTACATGCATCTGCGGGAGCAGTTATAATGGGAGAACTGAAAGAAGGGCATACCTCTAATTTTCTGAACATGTACCAAAACGCCTCGAGTTCAAAGGGGACAAATGCTTTCAACAGTGCGATTGCTAGGCATCTCCCTGACATGCGTCATGAGGTGGACGTCGCAAGATAGTTCGAACTCATCAACGCGCAAAAGATTTCAATGCTCCTCAAGTTTGCGGAAGCAATCTCCATCAAGCAGCTGGAACCTGATTAGTACGATCAGAAAGAAGCGATTATCAGTTTTTCCTTGCTCTGGTAACTGGATGTTTGCGTTCGTCCCTTTCATATCAATACACAAGGCCAAATGATTCCATGTTCTACCACTAACTTTCTTTGTAAGAAACCATAACCGGTAGATTTCTTTAAATAATGAAGATGATTTGTAGCTCAGGTGGATGATATTTAATTAGTTGTATTCTCTGAACTGGTTGATTTAATTGTGAAGCTTTCGTCATCCTTCTAAGCAACATCTTCAGCGCAGAATTTAGTATGAAATGAACTCATTTAAATTCTCCATTGAATGATGTAGATGTATCTCTTGGCGAACACTGTCGTGACTGGTTGTCAATTTACGTCTCAATTGATCAGTTTTGTTCGGAAAAAATCCAAGGAAAGAATATCTAGTTCCATAATTTCCTCTTCTGCCTCTACAATTATATATATATATATATATCCACGGAATGTTCTAGAATAGTCATCAGTAACAATGTTGGTGTTTTTAAATAATATCGATTTGTTAAGTAAGATCAATGGAATTATGGTTCACTGAAGATGCACAAATTATAATAAGCATACAAATATAATAGCAGATAGAATATCAAATAAAATTTAGGAAATTTCCACAACAAATTGTGGATCATTAGAACTTCTATGACCAAGGTACGGATAGTGTCTGAGTGAGCTTCTTTTTGATACATAATTTAGGTTTCTTAATATGGTTCCCAATGGCCTCAGCAATATATAGTAGACGAACTCTAAAGGTGAAGTTAAGATTAGTTGGTATGCAGTAAATGACTTTGAAAGCCTGATTGACATCAGTCTTGTGTTCTGTATCCACAAGATGAGATAGAATAGCACTATGAATGGATTCTGTGTGTCCTTTACTTCAACCACAAAGGGTGATGTTTGATTTCAGACAAGAAACACGCCTAATTGTATGGCTTATGTAACTGGCTCTACAGGAGTATTTATCTTGGTCATCAAAGTTCTAATTATCTTCAATTTGTTGTGGAGATTTCCTAAATTTTATTTGATATTCTATTTGTATGCTTATTATAATTTATGAAGCTTTAGTGAAGCGTGGTTCCATTGATCTTATTTAACAAATAGATATTGTTTAAAAAACAATATAGTTACTGACGTCTATTCTAGAACATTTGGTATATATACATATATAATTGTAGAGCCAGAAGAGGAAGTTATAGAAAAGGATATGCGTTCGTTTTATACTAAAAGCTGCGATGAAGATGTTGTCTAGAATGGCATCGAAAGTTTCGGAATTAAGTCGTCCTAGGATGACATGGAGGAGATCGTGTGAGAAGGAGATGAGAGATTGTGGGCAACCGTGGTTCAAGCTGAAGAGGACGGCAGAAGATAGGACAAAGTGGAGATGTGTTGTTGAAGCCTATTCCACTCGGAACTCAAGGGAATAGTATTAATATTTCAGAGAACCCAACCATTTCAATTGTTATTATTAGCATTGTATGAGTATATTGATTCTTTTGATAAGTGAACTCTCTGTTTAGATATGTTAAATTTTTTTCTCTTCGTAGTCTTAATAATGTCTTTGGGCTTTAAGCATCTGATGAGAAGCTAACGAATTGGTTGCATGTTATTCTGTAGAAACTCTTGTTCTTGCTTTGTTCAAATTTGTCTTTATTTTCAGTATCGTGCTGTACTATAGTTGCATATATATTAACCTGAGTTTCACAATTCATAAAACCAGTAATTCTTTTGTACAGTCGTTATGAGACTATAGTTTTTTTTTCTTGTCTGCCCCAACAAACAGACACATTTACAACTTAAATTATTTAAACATTTGTATGGATTTATTATTGTTTCGATTAGTATCACTAATTCGCATTCCTGAACTTTAATTCTATTACCCACATTGGTTTCAAGTGTTTAAAACTAAAACTTTTTTACGTAACTGTTATGTCTGATAAGGAATTACCGAAAATACACATTTACTTAAATTTTGTTCTACAATTACCATAATGGGAACATTTGAATTCATTTAGAAGTGCACACAGAGACCCATTGTTTACAGTGTATAACATCAGTAATTGTAATAATTTTGCTTTAGTTATTATTTATAACTCAGACGTGATTAGACAAAGATTCTAGATAAGAGATATGTCCTTCCACTTGTATATACTTCTGATATTTTAATTTTGATTATTTTTCTGAAAAATTTCGGAATGTTTTGCTGAGCAAAACGTAAGAGTTATTTATTTCAATGTCACTGAATTTATAGAAATATAATTTTTTTTTGTGTCTATGAACAGTCAAGTTGAAAAAGAGTTAGATCAAAATAATGACATCAATCTATCGAGGGTTGGTCTGATTCAGGGAACTTTGTAAGGACAACAGCGCTAGTACCTTTAGAAATTTTTGAATCAACATTTCAAAATTCTCTCTGAAATGAACGGAATATTCCCATATTGAGTCATAAGAAAAGGACGTAAACAGCGACAACAACAATTTATTTTCATAAGTTGAACAATCGTAATTATATTTAACAAAGAATTCATAAGACCAATCAGATACTCGTAGATTTTTCCTAGAGGACTTATTACATGTCACTTTTATCCTCGCCTTCTATTAATCTTAGACGTTCCCTCTTTGTTAGGTATCATTAGATACTAGAAGTGTCTTACCATTTATACATATCTTTAATGTGTTAGTCTGGATTATTTCCCTGAAGAAGTTAGGACTAGGTTTAAATCTCTTATTCTTGTTGTTACTTTCGAACCCCAACGGGGACCATTGGAAATGCAGTGAGTACTGAACAGCTGTTTCTCCTTAGTCTGGTACTCCTCACCAGTACTCACTCACTGGAGTTCCAACCTGGGACCTCCCTTTGACAAGGCAAGCTCCTCGTAAACCATTCAGTTTCTGGAAAGCTATGCAATGGTTCATGAATTCCAATTCCTGCCATTTCGCGATATATATGACGCAACTGCTAGCCAACATCATGGACGAGTAACTGCCGTCTTGACATACTTGATGGACCCAGCTGGTTACTTCTGACTAGAATTCCAGGTAACGTTCTGTATGCAGTCACTCGCTAGTGAGCATAGAGTGATTTTCAAGTGTTGGTTTGAAAGCGTTTGATTGGTCACAGGTTTGGTCATAAACTGATATCAATTAGAGGATCACTGGAAAACCAGGGTTGTTGGATCAAGTCCCAGTGGCTGAATGTTCAAGACTTCTTGTACATCGAGTCAGTTAATCCTGTGGGTGTGTACTGATGAAGAATCACAAACGAGGACGAAACGGGTGTCCAGTACTCTCTAGTATTCCAATAGTTCTTTAGCTGATTTCAGCTGGTGGATTGAACTGCATCTACCATTGAGTTGATATGTTTGAAAAATCTACTTATATCCTGCGTTTTTAACACCATGAACGTGTCATCTACACACCTCCACCATACTTTGGAGGTGAGGCTAAACATTCCAATCACTAACTTTTCCTTCTGTCTATAAATATGTCTGCCACAACTAAGTATATCGTTGACCTCATAGCAGCTTCTATTTGTTTGCATATTTTTCGTTGAAACTTAAATATTGTAGAAGTCAGACATTACTGCTCTCCTTGCATGATTTCTCCTGGTGGGTGCTTTGGTTCTAAATCTAAGTTTTCGCTCAAAAATAAGTTCCTTCCTCACCAAATCTACGACCATGTTTTATAGTATTTTGGTATGTTAACTGACGATATCGAAAATAGTCTGTGTTTTTTCGGTTCATAAGAATTAGTAAGTCTTGATTGTGAATATTTCCTTATCGAACCTATAAACATAAGTAAATGTTTAGACAATTCATAAGGCGGAGAATTTCCACAATCAACTCTGAATCTAATCCGATATATTGATTTATGAACTGTAGGAACACCATACATCCTAGTGAGGTTATAAATTTTGGGCATTAAATTGAATTGTTTAGATTATCCTGGAAACGGTTTCATCCGTCGTACAAGGTCCGTTATGGCTTTCTGAACTTAATTCATGACAGCGTCTATTGGTTACCTAATTTATTCATACGGTTGTTCTTTTGTGAGTATTAACGTTTTGCAAATGGTCAGATTTGTCTAGTTGCACCGTGCAGTTGTCTCCCTCTCTGATTTTGCAATCGCTGTGCCTTTGCCATTCTTAAGATTCTTTAGTGCTTCTCTTCCTCGCTTTGTTAAGTTATATTTTCTTTCCTGTTGTTTTAGTGCTAGGTGCACACTGCACTTGTTTCATTTATTGCATTTAGTGCTATTTCTATTTTTGGAATGACATCTTCCGGTTCCAAATTATCTCCTGTTGCTTTGAAATTTAGTCCCTTTTCTAATACACTTATTTTTGTAGGACTTAAAACCTTTTCTAGGATTGATAACCCACTCTGACCTATCGATCATCGACGATGTCTTCTCGGGCAAGGAATTCTGTCATTGCTTTGTTGAATTTCTTGTTGTGTATATTTTCATTTATTGAATGTAACTAATATAGCTTTGTTAAAATATCCTATTATAGGATCATAATCCTTGTCGCCAACTGTCTGCATTAATTGGTGTTCCAGCTATTCGGTTTCATTTCAGACAGTACGCAACTTTTCCACTATTCTGTGAATCCACTATCGTAGTGACCCATTTTACTACTCATCATCGTACTATACTTTCATTGTGTAATTGTACTTTGATTTGTTTATTACTCTAAATCTTGCGTGTTAACAATTAATACATTTGTACTCGCTCAAGTTTTGAATTTTGATTACGGCGAGAATACACACTCCTACACCTTCTCAAGTGTCCTCTGATTTACGTTGTGTGTGTCGAGTTAGCACAACGTTAGGACACAATTATAAACGAGAAGAAATATTAGGATATATGTATACGCTAGCTTAATCAAAATATAGCAGCACAACACTATATTAAGGGGACTTTTCTAGTCGTTCCATTATCGTCTTAACTCTGCCTGTAGAGGTTGAAGCTCGTAGACCTAAATTATCTAGAAATTACTTCATTTCTCACGTATCGAATATTGAAAATCCGATGGTTTGAGAGTCTTGCTTCAGTCTGCGAAAGTTGTGTGAGTCTGTTGATCAATCTTTGAACAGGAAGTCAATAAGTCAAATAATATGTGTAAAGCTTGGGCATCATAGTAGTAAGTAATACCATAATAATTTGTAAGCAGTAAACTAAGCTGTTTTACTGTGGAATACATCCAATAAAAAACAATATGGAATGACATACTGACGCTGTTCCCTTGTCCTAGGCATATTTTGAAACAAACGGCGCAGTTCAGTTAAACAGGACTTAATGGGTTAATCGAACCTTTCGACTGAATACTCTACCGGCCAAAATGCCAGCGTGCAGGAATCCTTCTCTATAATCTACCGGGTGCCTAATAAATTGCCAAAATCATCGAAGCACCGCATGCCCCAAACAGCAGAGGCTATTAAAATTCGCCTCAAACAACCAGTGCTCTGTGTGCAAAAGAAGCATGTCCAGCCCATACTACTGCCCTGGCCTTCAATGGAGTCAATAAATTCATGAATTTGTAATATTATCTTACCTAATATTTTTGACATTCAGCTTATTTTATGTTGATGCTACTGAGCTGTAATCTATCAATATTATTGATTTGATGTTATTTAAACATTAATGTTGTTCATAACACTAATTCATTAATTTCATTATAACGTATATATAACTGTAGAGCCAGATGATGAAGTTAACGAAAAGAGTACTATTTGTTCAGTATCCATTCTTTTGAAAAAACGATAGTCTTAAATGAATCACAAATGATCATAAGAGGTAGAATAAAGTCATAATAACAGTTAGTAGGTCAAACATATTAGCATGGTATATTAAGAGCGACCACCATTTCATTCAGCTGAAAATATTCACCATAATTTGTTGAATTCATTAAATCCTGTTTTATCAGCCTTCAATGCTTGTTTTGAATTGGTATCAGGAATGTTTTCAATTCTTAGACACATTAATGGCTGAGATGTATTCAGTACTCCTCATCTTGCCGATTCCCCAGGCAGTTTACCGTCCTTCACTCACCTATATTCTCATTTCAATATCACGGTGTTTCTTTAGTTCCTATGCCCCACTTGAATCAGTGCTACTTTCTCTGTTGTTCTATCAGTCAGTCTTTGGTTATCACAAGGAGACTATATTGGTAATCAATAGCTCAATATCTCGGACAAAATCTAAGGAAGTATTCAACAGATTCCACACAGATCAACTCAGCATGCACCTTCAGAGTGGCTCACTTCCTCAAAACCGTTTTAGGATATATTCTACATGTTCAGGAACTCACACAGATATTTAGCTGTCATATGACTCGCTGCATGTGAAACATTAGTTTGACATCAGGCATCGAAGTGCAGTGATCTGATTAACATTAAAGGATCTGGCACTAATCAGAGGTGTTATTCGACCGCTAAGGATACTTAATAATACTACTACGAGGATTGAACGATAATTCAACTAACTCAGTATTACTGAACCAATTAAAACCTAGTAGCTGCACAGCCAGTAAAACTTTGGGTTGCAACATATAATGTGAAAGGGTCAAGCAGCACCTGCATTTCTTACCCAAGGTATAAAGTTGCGCTGGAAATTGCCTTAGGTGATATCCAGTGCCGTAAGACGTATCAGGAATATATGTATTATAGCTAGGTCAGACAAAAAAATCTAGAGTAGTTACTATGAGCTTTAGTTGGAACATTCAAGACAGCATCCATATTGCTTCCTTAAGGTGGTGATAATGCTAAAAGCGATTAGAGATTTTACGCATGCCTTGCAACAGTATACCTGAATAGTACAAAACTTCTGATTGCTTGTTATCGTAAATTAGCATGTGGCGAAAACATACCAACTGGATTCATAACAGAATCCACTAACTTGTATTCAGATGATCTATTGCGGTAACTGTCCCTTCAACAGCATGCAGAAATGTTACTCCTGGACAGACCTCTCTAGTATCAATAAATACGCTTTCTCGAAGTGTACTGCCTTTTCCAATGGAAAAGGTTTATATCTCTAACCAACTAGACTACATATAAATGAACGTAAACCGTATATTTTGAAACCAGATTAGGCTTTTCTTTTGGGTACTAGAATGAACACGTTCACATATTATCGAGCTTAGAATATTAAATAGTATAAATGTGAATGGGCTTTTCAAGGCCATCTGTGAGATACTTGTTTGAAAACCTCAAAACCATTGAGAATACACCAATCACCCGTAGTCATATAAAAATTTAAGGCCCACGACTAAATATGACTGTTAAGTAGAGATTCATAACATGCAGGGTTAACAAATCCATATTCACAAAGAATGGATAATCAGTAGTAGTGGGTAGCTAACACGCACGGATTCACTGACTACATTTCTCGACTAGGAAATCAGAATCCTTCAGTCAATTTAAGACCTTCTTAAGTCCACATTAACAGATACTATTAGCTTCGTTGAACACCGCAACAGACCTTACGCTTTTTTATTCATCATCTAGTTCATCAGCGAACTAATGTGCTTTGCTAGGAAAAGTTATTGAGGGTGCTCCGCTTCCTGCATTCACCTTGTCATAAATGTATGTTTTGGAATAAACCTCACATTTCTAATTATCCATAAATGTCTCCTATAGTGGAATGTCCCATCGCTTAATTTACTGTCATGCAAACAATGCATTAGGTGTAGAAAATGCTAGTGAGAGCAGTACCTACCCACTAGGTTCATGAAGTAGGCTGATCCCTCTTATTAAGCCATGTCACCGTGATACAACACACTATTTCTATTTATACTCTGCTGAGACTTAGCCGTTTTAATTCAAACGTTAGATCAAAGAATTCTCATTAGATACTTGAAAAAGTCGTAATGATTGCACCAACTGCTGATGTGATGCAACGAAGTCAACTGTGAGTCTAAGTAGTGGAACGTACTTCATTCGAAATTTTGAGAACGTACGAACCTCCGTCTTATCAACTGCAAACCCTCTATCTGCGATACTATGGCGACTCGAGACACTAAAAGAAGGAAACGCAAATTCTTCTAGAAATCTAAGGAAACCTGATAACCGGAAGCGGTAGGCCTACAAGTGAAAGTTTGCTACACACCACATGCCCCTGTCTCTATATATCGGCCTACAGCAGAAGACAAACTCTGCTGCAGCACTATGCGCCGAAGCGTCCCTTCAACCTTGGTGGTCGTTTAAATCCGTTAGACCAAATAAAAATTTTCTCAACTCTCAGTTCACGTAAGTCTTCCAAATCAAAGTGGGTCAGTGGCAAATGTAGTTATTAACGTCGGAGGATTCGAATTTATTGTCGCAGCGATACATATAACCATCAGGGATATATGTACGTCATGTATTACGATAGACGTTCTCATCTGTAAAATCCTACACTCACAAATAGGAAATAACCGAGAAGACAAGTGGACGTCAGAGCAACGGAGAATGCTACGCATTTTCATGAAAACAAGTGGTAATGTCGGATTAATCAAATGTCGAAAAAGAACGAGCCACACACTAGTCAGAGGCCGATTAACGATATTTTTAAGCCTTTTCCACCCATACATCAGGAACACAACGATATTGCATTGCCCCGTGTGAAAAATCAACAGCTCTCACTAAACTACCATATTCCGTTGGTGTCGGTATAAACACAAATATACACTGCTCATTTCGCGGGTTGTTTGCGTGAAGACTATTCAAATCAGCATTCCGAATTTCGCAGCACTTTATTGGCTCACAAAGTACAAATAACAATCCATACCGATTATCTTAGCACAAGACTTCTGGTAATGTTCAGTCAGTGTACAAAAAAATAAAACTTTAGTTGGGGCACACAGACCATGCTTACGCTCAGAAATTAGAAGTTCAAGTGAGTGGACAATATTGCAGCCCGATTAAATGGATTTCAACTGAATTCTATGCAAAGAAATCAAATATTTAGGCAAAAATACATAGGATAACTGCAGAGACAAAACAGCTGCCGTAAAAGTGGTGTGCGATTGTGTTGCTTATAATTAAATAAGAAAAGTAAACGCCGGAGACTGAGCGAGTCAAACTACATAGATGTTGGGTGGAAATGGACCTAATTCGTTTGAAATTTTGAGGTGGACTGTTAATCTCACCTCCGCGTTTAGCTCTCTGGAAAAGTGGGATTACGATTATCTTTCGAATAGAAAGGCTGGGTTATAGGGCACAACCTGTTGCTACGATATACACCGATCCACCCTTACATCCGAGTTTCGTTGGAATTCACGACGACGTGACTCTATTAGGATAATGTCAGTTACTGGTAAGTGGTATGAGACTGGCAGTATACACCCGGAATAAGCATCAATTCATGCATGCACTCCTTTACATTGCACTCGTTATATTTGACAATTATTCTATGACCAAAAGAACCAGGTCTGAACCAAGACTCACGAAGCTTCGTGAGTGCATTTCTGACTAGGTACTTATGTATACCAAAAAGGGTTGCTGCCGACATACCTTACCACTGATACCACAATCCATTCAGTTGTCATAATAATAACTACTAATTTGGGAATTTAACATACTTAACTCGACTAATTCCATTTCATAGTTTGCCGAAACACGTAACCCATGCGATGCAGGACAGTTACAATGTCTGCAGCAGTGCATGTTTTGGCAAACCCCTCAACCCGAAATAGACCAGCGCCGCGGGACGAACAGAGGCCAAACACGACTAGTTACAATTTAGGGTGGCTAAACTCGCCAGTGTTCGAATATACTGAAACCCTTTTTCCAAAAACATGCTACGAAACCTCTCGGAAGTTTTCCTGCTACACCAGTTATGAGTGTCGAATGAAGGCAGAAAAATATACTTGCTGGTCAAGAAAAGTAGACGTTTTTCAAAATTATATTCCATGCATCGCGATGTACACTTATGCCTTTTTCGTCTTTGGCGCAGGTGGTGCGACAGGCTTCATGTTGAGCATCAGAGCACTAGCTCGTCGTAATGCAAGCTAAAGAGAAATGCTAGCTTTATTAAAAACTTACCATCTTCAATTCTCTTCTGTATTTCTGCTTGCATATCATGTTCCTGATTTTCTGAAGAGTACGCCTTCGTCCACGCACATACTTCGTTCGTGTTACAGCTTTTGCAGGCTTGTGTTCTTTCCCAACCTTCTTCGTTATGACTACGACGCCCTTTCCATATTTCTCTTCTTTGATTCCGATGGCTTTTTTATGTACAAGTCCACTATATCTGAAGCAGTTTTTTCCTTTCAGATTTAAAGGATCACGGCTAAAGCTCTGGCCTTGACGTTTCATAAGAAAACAGTGGTTGTTTTTAACCAAATCCCATATAAGATGACTCGACATGGTTCTTACAGTAAAATCAAATGTGGCGCCAGTAAACCAGCCACTTGTGGTTTTGGTACCCAGCGAAAAAGTTCTTGAAGGTTGAACTCCTCATCACTGATGTTTATTACATTGTTTTAGATTGACTGTAACGTATGAACTCTATCTGTTTTTCAGATTATATCACCAAGGTTTAATGATTCAAATCACACCAGAAGTCAGTGCAAATGAAAGTGGTTGTATAGGACTTCTCGACAGTCCCGGTTTATGTTATGTTTATTTGATACAGGATGGAGGAATTCTCAGCATCTTTCATTTGTTCATCTTGTCTGGGGAATGCTGAAATGAGGTTTTCACATGTTTAGAATATGGCCGAGTGTACTTCGTGTGTGAGATCCTAAGCCCAATCCAAACAACCTTGCGAGTTCAAATGAATGAGTGTGTCTCTGCACTAGACATTTTGCCGACCATTACAACTCTCTTATACTTTCGAAAACATCAATATTGAATTGAAACAACACAATAGGCAGTCTACGTACCATTTTTGGATCGATGCGACATTATTTTGATTTTTCATGTTTCAAAGTCGGCAATTTTGCCGTGGCAGGTCCTTCTGAAACTGATAATTCCGACAGGAGTAATTATCGAGAAAATATGTCCCGGCAAAAATGGTAATCTCAGCCAGCACCTACAAAAATTACTGGTCTTTATCCGAAATAATCAGATGGAACTATATGTGGCACACCTATATTAAATTCGCAGTCCGAAAAATTCAGATTGAAATGATCACCATATCTTTGGCATTACTGGATCTCAAAATGACTGTTTTGCGGAATTTTCAGCGGACATGCCGTTTCTTTTACACTTGGTGTTATTGACAGCGTGTTAATGATATCACTTAGGATGAAATAGGCAATTTGGGATTCTGTCAAAAATAATCCATATGTAAAAAGGAAAATACTGTGAGCTGAATATATTACTGCTGTTCAAAAAATGGAATATTTTCACCCTACGCTGTAAGTTAAGCATGAGTGTTGTGTGGGGACCTCGCGGTTAGCCCGGAACATATGCCTTCCTTCGCACCGTTGGAGGCTTGTGGATATTCAGTTTGCAGTGGATCATTCAGAACTAGTTCAGGGATTTAGGGATATCTCTTCAACTGGGCGGGTTTTAGATGATCGAAGTTAGCAGTTTTCACAGCCCTTTTTGTCTATAATAGAGGATTTGTAAATGCATTTGGGGATTATATATGGTCCATCTAAGGGGGTTCCATAGGACGACTTCCTAAGTCACGAAAATCAGGTGCATGTTAAGACGACCTTAGGAATCGGCATATGCAACCGCATATTGGCTGTGGTTGGAGGGGAGCAGGGTTGACTGAACATATCACGCTTGTGATTCCACTGACATAGGAGACATGACCTACAGCTGGCAGGATTATTATTATTATTTCCTTGAATTCCTAGAGGAACATAGGGCTTCAGCCATGCGTCTCCATTGCGTTCGGTTCTCTGCTTTAGTTTTCACCTGGCTCCAAGTCTGTCCACACGCTTTCAATTCCTCTTCACATGATCTCCTCCAGGTCACCCTTGGATGACCAACTCGTCGCTTCCCTTTCGGGTTCCACTCGAGGGCTTGTCTAGTGATGTCACTTGCTGGTTTCCTCAGAGTGTGTCCAATCCATCTCCATTTCTTCCTGCCTATTTGTTTCACGATCGGTTCCTGGTTGGTTCGCTCCCAGAGATCTTTGTTGCTGATCCTCTCCGGCCATTTGATCTTGAGTATTGAGCGAAGGCATTTGTTAATGAAGGTCTGTAGCTTGTTTGAGCTGCTCTTTGTGACACGCCAAGTCTCTGATCCGTATAGTAGTGCTGACTTCACATTGGAGTTGAAAATACGGATCTTATTTTTGACGCTGAATGCTGTTGACCTCCACATAGACTTGAGAGAAATGAAAACTTGTCTTGCTTTTCCGATTCTGGCTTTGATATCCTCGTCAGTTCCTCCTGTAGTTGAGACGATGCTTCCCAGGTAGGTGAAAGAAGTTGTTTCTTTCAGGTTCCTCCCATTTATGCTGATTGTTGTCGGTTGTTGCTGTTGATGTTGGCCAGGAATCTTCATTACCTCTGTTTTGTCTATGTTCACTTGAAGTCCTATCTTTGCTGCTTCTTCTGCCAATTTGTTGCTTTTCACTTGCATATCTTCCAGTTTGTGGGAAATCAGACATATATCATCGGCGAAATCCAAATCCTCCAAGGCTTTTGTGTCGGTCCATTTTATGCCTGTTCCCTCGTTGGTTGCCGTTGTCTGCCGCATTATCCAATCAACTGCAATCAGGAAGATCATTGGCGACAGTGGACAGCCTTGTCTCACTCCCGTCCTCACTTCGAAGAATTCCGTGAGCCTCCCGTTGTGGATTACTTGGCATGCAGCGTTGTCATACAGCTGTTGGATGAGATGTATAATTGTCGGCGGCACCCCGTAGTAGCGAAGTAGTTGCCAAATCACATCTCGATCGACGCTGTCGAAGGCTTTCTCAAAATCGATGAAGTTGAGATAGAGCGGTGACTGCCATTCCAAACTTTGTTCAATGATAATCCATAAGGTGGCGATTTGGTCAATGCATGACTTGTTCCTCCTGAATCCGGCCTGTTCTGGACGAAGTTTTTCATCTAGGGCTTGTTTAATTCTCTCCAGGATGATGCGACATAGTATCTTGCTTGGAATGGACAGAAGCATAATTCCACGCCAGTTTTTATATTGACTCAAATCTCCTTTCTTTGGCAGTTTGAATGAGTATCCGTTCTTCCAATCCTCGGGTACTTTGCCCTCTTTCCACACCTTCTCTAGTAGTGGCGTCATCAAGTCCGCTGTTGTCTCTGGGTCTATTTTCAAAGCTTCTGCTGGGATTCCATCTGGTCCTGGCGCTTTCCCAGCTTTTAGCATCTTGATGGCATTCAGGACTTCGGATTTCGTCGGAGGGTCGATGTTCATTGGTAGTTCTGCTTCCGTTGTTGGTATTGTTGGACGCGTTGTAGGTGGCGGACGATTTAGAAGTCTTTTGAAGTGTTCAGCCCAGTGCTTCCTCTGTTTCACCTCTTTGGTGATTGACTTTCCATTGTCGTCCTTTATTGGCTTAATCTGTGTCGAACTTTTGCCCGAAAGGTGCCTAGTTGTTTGGTATAGTGTAGCGAGGTCTCCTTTGCCTGCAGCTTGTTCTGCTTCGTTTGCCATGGTTTCATAATATTTTTTTGTCTTCCCTGGCACTTTTCTTCACTCTTTTGTTCAGTGTATTGTAGCTTGCATTCAACTCCTGTTTCTGTTGCTCGTCGGTGCACTGGATAATCTTTTGTTTCGCCACCCTTCTCTCTTCTATTAGTTTCCAAGTGTCCGTAGAGAGCCACTGTTTGTCCTGTCTCTTTTTTCTGCCTAGGACTTCCATGCAGGTTTGACTCCACACCGTTTTCAATTTGTTCCAGTGCTTTTCGACGCTGACCTTTTCGTTGGTGTTGATTTGTGTCTCGGCTTTTTCCCTTATGTTTGCAATGAAGATGTCCTTTGTAGCCTGGTCCTTCAGCTTTTGAGTGTTGAACTTGGCTTGTGGTCTATCTGCAGCTCCTGTTTCCCTGAAAGCTTTTAATTTGATTTGGATTGTCCCTTGTACGAGGTAGTGGTCTGAGCCAACGTCTGCTCCTCTTCTTGCTCTTGTGTCCAGTAGGCTGCGTCTCCACTTCCTCGATATTGTGATAAAGTCAATTTGGTTTTTGGTTCGCCCGTCTGGTGACACCCATGTAGCCTTGTGGATATCTCTGTGCTTGTAAACACTGCCACCAATCACTAGTTCGTTGAAGGCGCAGAAGTCGGCGAAGAGTTCTCCGTTTTCATTCATTTCTCCAAGAGCTTCTCTACCCATGATGAGTTCTCTTCCTGTATTGTCTGGTCCCAGTTTGGCGCTCATATCTCCCATTAGTATTTTAATGTCGCCAGCTGGAGTATTGTCTATTGCTGCCTGTAGTTGTCTGTAGAATTCTTCTTTCGTTTCGAGGTCTGCGTTGTTGGTGGGTGCATAACATTGGATTATTGACACTTTTCTTCCTTTGGAGTTGAATCTGGCGGTCATTATCCTGGACGAGATCGCTTCCCATTGCATCGGGGCTTTCGTTGCCGTTGGTGACATCATGATAGCCACGCCCTCGGTGTGCGTGTGGTTATCTTCTGGGTG